>JAUTXX010391844.1:0-13116 GCA_032273605.1 Panulirus laevicauda
GGATAAGACGAATATGCATGAAAAAAAAAGAAATCCAAATGAATTCGTTTATTGAAACCTTACGGTACACAACCTGGTTCACGGAGGAACTCCGCCTCATTAGGTGCAAACAATTCACAAAGTTCCAAATCCAACACCAGCACACAGGCTTGTACACCCTCTTACCTTGGAAACTGTCTTAACCGTTAAAGGGAGAGAGGTGGATGCCTGGTGGTATAGGGGGGTTATGAGGTGGACGTTGGCCTGGGTAGGGAGATGAGTGTTCACCTTGTCTCATTGTGTTATCTTGTCTCGGCAATTCTTTCATGATGATTTAGTTGAGAATAGGATGTGATTTAAGGCTACCTGGGGATAGGTTAAAGTTATCAATATCGCCAGTTAAGACATTGTGGCATTACGGGTAGCGTGATTCCATGAGGGGTACAATGTGAGTGGGTTGTTAAGGTCTACAGGGGTGATTGTTTTCTTACCAATGTTGAGCAATAGCATTTCTGTGGTCACCCCTGCGTACTGAATAACTGTGCCAATAGCATCTCTCTTGTGTTTTACCTGTTTGGCCAATATATACATCTTTAAATGCCCTACATTCAACGGCGTTTAAAAACATTCCCAATTTTCTGATAATTTGGCCTCCTTTTTATTAAGCTGTTATTAAGTGTTGTTATGATGAGAGGCAACATTAAAAGCACTTGTTTGTTACTACCCGTTTTACACTGGTGTTACCCTATTCTCCTAACTTAGCTAACATAAGACAGGTATATTGCCTTCCATATTCCTAAATCACGCGTTCTTTTGTGATCTATCTATAGGTACCTACATAGATAGATATACAATGCCTAATCAGTGGAGGATTACATCATACGTCATTAAAAGTAACCTCTAAGTCAGAGAGCAAAGAGGAGAAGCGTTCTCCTCCTCCTCCTCCCACACCCTCCGACTTCGCTTGGGAATCACTCATTCTTGGTGGTAATGGAGCAAGTTTGGCGTGAGACAGACTGAGCGAAGTTTGATAAGCCACATTAAGCCGTTCTAGATCTCTTGTTACAAAGTAATGAAACTGAAACTTGCGCCGCTCCAATCTCGGGTTAGTAACTAATACGCACCAGACTTCTGCTTCAGATGTGAATTTCATATCAAAATCATCATGTAAATTAACAAACTGTGTAATTACCTATTCGTACTGTAAGGGGGAGGATGTACGATACTCTTTGGAGTCGATCTTCGGCGCTTTTTCCTACAATCGTAGAACTTTTTTTGAACTTTTGTTTCATGTCAATATTGAGAGTTTCGTCACTAAGCCATCCACTGCCCTTATAGTATAAAAGTATTTCGTCGCGTCTTTTCTAACAAGTTCCTTGCTTGTTTCATACCATGGCCTCTGGTTGTTCGCTCTATCTTTGAAAGAACTGGTCACTGTTGACACGGTCAGACTGGCGTCAGAACTTAAAGGTTGTAGTCAAGTCACCCCTTACTCTTCTCTTTTCCATGTGTGATGTGTGTGTGTGTGTGTGTGTGTGTGTGTGTGTGTGTGTGTGTGCAGCTATAACTTGCCCAGCAGATGTCCTGAAAGCACAATACTGTGACGGTATATCGGTAAATACGCGATGCATCTGCGTGATATTCCAGCTGTATATTATCGTACATTTTTCGGATAATTACTTAAGATTTCATTTAGTTCAGCGTAGTGATCGCCAGCAGGATAGATGCTTATCCTCACAACCTCGAAAGTTGACCTGGACTCGAGGTCAGTGATGAATATATGATCAAAATCTTCGCTCGGAATAGACGTATTAACTACACCTTACCTTTGCCATATTGTGGGTAAATCCTATTCCTATTTTTACATTACTGTAGATTAAATCATTTCTAATGTTACCTATTTTACATAAGCTTATCTTTGCTCAACCTCATCGTAGTCTGTCGTATCGATCCATTCGTCGAGGTAACGTAGTAGTGGTTGAACTTTGACTTTATGGATCGTTGGATTATCGTAGGCACAGTCCCGTTGAACCCTACGTTAGGTGGGCTGTATCCTCGTTTAACCCCATTGTAGCTAAGCCTCGTATTAGCTTCTGGCACTACCATTATCGTAGATTATCTCAATCCGGTCTTAGTTCGCATTTAGTGTAACACTATCTTGCATATTCCAGTGATCGTCTGACTTCGAGGTGTATAGAAGTCGTGGTGATTGTGGTTGTGACGATGATGGTAGTTGTAGGATGGTGATGGTGGTGGTTGTAGGATGGTGATGGTGGTGGTTGTAGGATGGTGATGGTGGTGGTTGTAGGTTGGTGATGGTGGTGGTTGTAGGATGGTGATGATGGTGGTTGTAGGTTGGTGATGGTGGTGGTTGTAGGTTGGTGATGGTGGTAGTTGTAGGTTAGTAATGGTGGTGGTTGTAGGTTGGTGATGGTTGTGATTATAGGCTGGTAGTGGTGGTGGTTGTAGGTTGGTAATGGTGGTGATTGTAGGGTGATAATGCTGGTGGTTATAGACTGGTGATGGTGATGACTGTACGCTGGTAATGATGGTGGTTGTAGGTTGGTAATGGTAGTGATTGTAGGCTGGTAATGGTGGGGGTTATGGGTTGGTGATGGCGGTGGCTGTAGGCTGGTAATGGTGGTGGGTGTAGACTGGTAATGGTGGTGGTTGTAGGCTGGTGATGGTTGTGGTAGTGGCATTTTAGGGGGAGGGAAGAAATTGATCCTCTGCCTTTCCCATATCGGATCCTGCCACCTACCTGGTCGATCAAGACATCAGAGGACATGACACTGCTAATAACCATTATGCCAGGGTGGGGTAAGGGTGTGTGTGTGTGTGTGTGTGAGTGTGTGGTGAGGGTGTGTGTGTGGCTTGTGTGTGGTGAGGGTGTGTGTGTGGCTTGTGTGTGGTGAGGGTGTGTGTGCGTGGCTAGTGTGTGGTGGGGGTGTGTGATGTTACCATCTTTACACTCTTTACCACTATTGGTCTCACGGAGACACTGAGTGGCGTCAAAAAGTACCGAGTAATGGAACTAGCAATACTCACTTGGAGATTAACCCTATAATGATGATTGTACACTTAATAAGTATCGTTTGACTGTGGTACTTATGAAACTTATACTTTACTGATGACAATGACTATAACTATAGTAGTCCGATATGTCGAGTCTCCTGACTAACCTTGAATTCCTGATTTCCGCACCGTTCGTTCCCTTTCCTTATTCTATGGAACAGTGGTGTTCACTAGAACAATTGTGAGGGCCTGATGGGGCAAAAGGAAATAATGGCTAGGCCGCAGAGACTCTGGAAAATACGTAGAATCAATGTACAATAAATGATTTCTTTTAGATAAAATAAATGCATTATATCTACAATTTGTACGATGTAGTTCGGTAATAAAAGTATTCTTCCTAGATTTACGATTATTACCTGCATTGTTTTTTGTAATTACTTTTTTCTCTCTCTCTCCTTCGGACTGCATAATAAATACCGCTGCTGTGGATTTTACTGCAGTGTCGGCTCTGGGAAACGTATTTACAGGCATTCGTTCCTTGCTGAACTACATGATGTTCGTGAAGCCATGTGAATGCCTGGGCCATTAGAAATCCCAGGTTATGCTGTCGATATATTCTATTCTCTCTCTACGCTGCAGAACTCTCGAGGCTGTTTGATGTAGCGGTACACTTAGGTGAAGAAACATGTAAAATATAAGAGATACGTGTAGCCTATGAAGACGGAAATGCCGTTTTGCTATGGGGTTATAACCAAGTACGTGTGAATTATAAAAATGTCCTTCGTTTCTTCCAATATTCTTATTACGAGAGCATTCCCTATGCCAACAATCGTGTGAAGGGACATCATTTTGCCTAATTCGAAGTCACACATTTGGAAATTTCTCTGTACAGAGCAAGTGACTTACGGAAAAGCCAGGCGCTTAATTGTGCCCCCCCTTCCTTTTATTACTGTTCACACCAGCATAGGCCGTATTTACTTTTCTATTTCATTTTATGATGACGGTATATCCTGACCGTTTAAGTCAACATGTTGCAAAAAGTTCATCTCTGCTAGCAGAGGGTCGGAGCCTAGAACATGAGCTGTGATTTCAACGGTAAATACAATGAAAAATCTTTGCCATCCCTTCATTATCTTCAACAAACCACTGTCTTCTGTAATTGTTAGAATAATTAACTGGGGAAATAACTCTCTCACTTCTAACATCATGATGAAATTCTGTAGGGTTTGTTTTGCTATTTTCTACAATAGACGCTTCGGTAACACTTCCCTTGACATATAAGACGTTAGTACTTTATGATTTTATACGAAATACCCTACGATCTTAGCCACTAATCTTTCTAAGTTTCTGAAATGCTATTTTCTTACACAAGAAGTAATTCTTTGTAACACTGTTTCACCATTTTGTCTTAATTCTGTAAATTGGGCATCTGCTACGCACCGGATTATGTGTTCCATGATTCGTCTTTCAATATCTTACTTGAACTTTTCCTTGGCAAACGTCTGTATCATTTCCTTGACTATGTCATCCTGTCGAGATCAGCGCAAAAATCATTACAGTTCGTGGATCTAGAATCCGGTGATTTGTCAGCGACCACCGACATAAATTATTCTTCGCTATCAATACTATAAACAAGATCCTCATTTGTTGCTAAAAGTAAGTTGAATATTCCCATGTCGAGTGTGCTCCTCCTCCTTTCTTATCAGCCAATCTGCTTACCCTTTTTTAGGTTTTATTTAAGTCTTAGCCACTTGGACATTAAGAAAAAAAAAAGTCATTTCAACTCCAGCACAAATTTAGAAGGTAAAGCTTTTCATTATTTTGAGAGTTGGTGGTAAATATGGCCATACAAACGTGTGGTTGAGGCATTAGGAAAACATACTGTGGTGTCGAAATGCTCACATTAGTTTTGTTTAAGTTCCTAGAACGGCCTTGTATGTCATCAGACTTAGAGCTCTTCAGGCACTGACATTCTATTGATCAGTCAGTACCATAAGTGAGGCACACATATAAATCTTAGGCGAGCACCCACCACAGACATACTGGGGAAACATCCACCAAAAACACTGGGTAAACCACGTACCACAGATGTCCTGGGAAACACAAACCAAATATATATCAAAAAAGCATCAACCGCAAACATGTGGGGAAGCACCCACCACAGACATACTGAACAGCACCCACCACAGACATACTGAACTGCACCCACCACAGACATACTGAACAGCACCCAACACGGACATCTGAGAAGAAAACAGCACAAACATATAATAAAGATCACCCACCACAGACATATTGGTGCGGCACCCACCACAGACACATGCTTGGGAAGCAAGCACCACAGATATAATGAGGGTTAGACCCCACAGACATACTAGAGCAGCGTCCACCTCAAATATAATGAAGGAAAAGCCACCAAAGACATACTGGAAAACACCCATTACAGACGTAATGGGCCAGTATCATTACAAACTCTTGTAGCATCCACCACAGACTGGAGGGCACCCACCACAGACTGGAGGACACCCACCACAGACTGGAGAACATCCACCACAGACATAGTGGACGGCACTCACCACAGACAACTAAAACGCCCTCATAACAGACATACTAAACAGCACCCATCACAGACAAATGGAAGGCACCAACCACAGATATACAAGACACTACCCACTACAGACATACCTAGGGTATAAATGACCACAGGAAGGCAGATCATACCACTACGTTCATGGGATACATTAGTGGCGGTCTTGGCTGAGGAACTAGGCACTTCTCGTCTGGTAATGTTTGGTCGTGGGTTCGCATCCTAGTAATAACACCTGTTGGCATGGCCTGGTGTAAAATGTCATCTGTTCTTCAGACAGATATCTTTCGTAGATGGAAAAAAAAGAGGAAAATCTGGATTATAGGGCAAAAGCATTGTTTAATACGGTCTAAGACTGACACAGCCTTGGTATGTAAACGATACACGACAGTGCGACCTTTAGAAAGATGGTACGGCACTTAGGTATGGTGCGGTGACCTTTGACCTGACCCTATAGGGTCAGGTCAAAGGTCAGGTCAACATGCCAAATGGTCGTATCGTTGTGTTCAAGGATAGTACTATCATGCTCATGGGCGTATCTTTCACCTCAAGTATAGAAGGGACGCAACCTTAATCAAATGGCAATGCTTGAGAAAAAGGTGAGTAAGGTGTACTCACGTGAGAGAGACAGTGCAGTGTGAGCCAAGACCACCGCGACCAACCACCCTCCACCAACCATTCCGACTGACTGACTGGAAGGTCTGTGGCGTCCAGCCCGCTTCCACACAACACACCTATCTGTCACACTTGCTTGCGCCTACCACACACACACACACACACACACACCGTCATTCCTTACGTGATCAACCTGCCTCACATCATACGATATCTTCAGGCAGCTATCTCATCCCTCACAAGTCCACCCTCTTCCGTTCTTTTGCCTAAAGGGACCAAGACTTGCGTCCATACAGCACCGTCGGGACTACTTACACCTTTCAACATGACCCATCTTTGCCCTAGCGGAAACTGACCTCCCCATCCATGCACTCCTCAATCATCCAGGCCTTTAGCCTCCACTGTCCCATCGTATGATTCACTTCATCTCCTATGGTTCCATCCGCTGCCATGTCCACGCCACATTCTCCAGGCCCTCCCCGTCCAACTTCACTTACAAAGCACCCGATTTCGTTCCCTAATAAACCTCATATTTTCTTTTTATCACATTTACTGTCACCTTCCTCTTTTCACACGCACTCCAAACCTCAGGCACACTAGCTTCTGGCGTTTCACTCTTAAGACAGTCATTTGAACCATGTCAACCGACTTCACGCCCAGGTGCCGCCATCCCCAGCATGCGTAGACCCGCCCCTTGCTCCAAGACCCTAGATTTACTTTCCTCACCACCCCATCCGTAAACAGATTAAAGAATCATGGCAACATCACACAACCAGGAACTTTCCTCCCTCCCTACACGCACACGGCGCTTTACCCTCCCAATAAAAATTCCTCACGACATTTAGTAGCTCTCCTCCCACACAGTAAGCCGACGAGAGTATCACACGGAAATACGGCAGCTTTCCCGAGGCCAAGTTCTGACGTGGGTTTGTGGAGCCTAGTCACGCTCTTGGCCAGGACTTGTACTATATACAATCCAAACCTTTTACGAAACAAGACTGAAGTCAAGATATTCTGAATGATAAAAGCTCAGTTTTAGCTGCTCATTTTTGACAAAATAGTGAGGGTTCTATCAGAATGATGTCTTTGGAAGATTAAAAAATGAACGTTTCATTAGCAGAGTAAAATACTAACATTTCGCTGGCGGATAATAAAGTTTCAAATACAAGCCTCAAGCATTGCCAAAAACTTTATAAAGAACAAATTCAGATATGTTTACTTGCCTTTCCTGACTGGTATTGGCGTTTCTCTTAAAACTAAAATTCAGAGACTCATATTTACTTACCACCCAAGTTATAAGGTTATTTTCAGATATACCTCCCAAACCTAAACAAGGAGAAAATGTACGACTTGGTAAGAATGCCATTTGTTCCCGCTAAAGAGTATTGTCATCTTTCATGGTCACTTCGTAGAACAGCTAAGCGAAGTTAGATCAGATTTAATACCTGATGATGAATTTTATGGCGAAGGAACAAAAAAGAGAGCTCTGTCTCAAGTGACAGCAGGAGTTTCCTAGAATCACCAAAGCTAACGTGGATATCAGTATCTCTGTTTATGAGATATTGCATTTTCCAGTCTAAGTGACGCTTAACACAGATCACGTCTCTCCACATAAAACACAGTAAGAAATTTGGGTATCGAGAATGTGATTGTAAACAAGATCATGAAACTTCAACCAGCTCAAGAAAGTAAGTTTGAAGATACTTTTCTCAGAAAATTAAAATACTGTCGATGAAGTTTGTTGGCGTCCATAATCATACACCATTTAGTTTAACTGTCATTATTCATAAGCATTCATATATTTTCATATATCAATGGGATAAGGAAAAGGGGTCAATAAATTCATAATTAGGGAGAGGGAGCGTTGGATAGGATGAGAGATGCACAAATGCTGATCTAAATAACAGGCACAGAAGGTAAAGTCAGGACGAAATGTTATATATACGATCATAGTACATCTGAACGCACACTTTCATAGAACACATAATACTTTCCAACAGCCAGGACTCGAACCCAGGACCTTTTGCGCGGTAGGCGGGAACGCTAACACGTTCGGACGAGAAAGACTTTAGAGGCAGAAACATTTCAGTGATTCATTGACGAGTCATATGATACAGAAACACAACTTTCACGTAAAATTCACAAACTGAAATGGCAAATTAATTTGGTTGTCTTTTATGCTCCGTCAAGTCCCTGTTGTGAACACTCAAACATCGTCAAACTACGAAAGAAAAATAAACTTTTTTTCTATTTTTTTCTATCCAACAACTCAGTGGTAGTTCGGTCACATCGATCCACGCCCCGGGCTTTGTATGATGAAAGTGAACCCCACAATGTGAAATACGGGTATGTATAATCCATTACTCAGATTTTGAAAGTCTTCTTTTTTTTTTTTCTTCCAATATTTGCAGGTACATTACGTTCTCACTATGAATATCACATGACTTGCCAGTGAATTTCACCAATGACAAGTCTCTAGGTGTGTTCATTAACATTCAACGAACCACAGTTAAGACAACGCATTTCTGCACCCTTGCTGTAATGAACTTACAGATGGCTACTAACACTGTATTGTTACCTAGGTTTTCTCACTCTCACTGGCATATAAACATCACGTGTCTCTGGACAGTAATCATCCTGGTAGTTTCTCACGACGCAAGTCATCATTTTGCGTTGTACGAGTAATATCTATAATCTCTCTGCTTTTCACTTCTTAGTTAGATTTGTTCATAGCTAGACTCCAGTGAAGGATGAAAAGCTGGGTTGGTTGCGGACCGGCTGCCAAACCCCCAAAACTAGGAACCCAAGTGGGCCCGTGCGTGCCTCACGGTCAGCAAGGATAACCACTTTACCATTGGAAGCCCATAAACTGTAAGACGGTTCCTTGATCTGAGTACATCAAATGGAACAGTGAACACCTGGTCTTCAAACCTACAAGGTTCCGAATCATCTTTATATCAACTTTGATTAGCACTGATTAAGTTGTGCAAATTCTTATCTATCAGTACGAATTACTAGAATGTCTATAGTTCTAACTACTTTTTTTTTAAGATATTTGTGTGTACGATCTTGCGTGAGTGACGGTACGACCACTGGGTAAGCTGAGGAGAATTTACGAGCACTCGTCGCACTGACATTCCCCTTGCGACATGTCGCTCACAAAGAGGCAGAAAGGCTTAGCTTGTAACACTGTAAAGAAACAAAGAGGCAGAAAGGCTTGGTTGGCAACACTGTAAAAGAAATTTATCGCGGGGAAAGACAGTCCCTTCTTCAGAGAGAGAGAGAGAGAGAGAGAGAGAGAGAGAGAGGCGCGACTACAAGAATCGAGTGGAACAAATGAGTTACGATCTTGTACAACATCGGCTAAATTGGCTCGGGCTTACATACAGATGAATAACGTGTTTTCTTCTGCCGTCTTGGGACAAATGATTTAATTCACGAGAGACAAAACAAGAAAAAAATATAGACAAACCGACTGATAGTACCCACGGATAGTACCCTGCAAGAACCACTGAATAATGCGTGTTTATGTTTCCTATGACGTCAGTTAAAGCTTAGCCAGCTTAAAGTATTGTGTCTAGTGATGGTATGAGATATGCTTCCTGGAAACTAATGCATGGAAGAATGGCTCTGAATACTGCATGTCACTCAGGTTATGACAATTCATGGCGCTGGAAGAAATAGCCTCTAATAAATACGTTTTAATGAGAGGTTTAAAGACACTGACTGAGGGACATATGTAGAATATCAAGGGTAATATACAGGACTGATAGACAGTGACTAATCTTAGAATCTCTCTGTCTCTCTCTTATGTTCTTAGTTTTTTTTTGTGTCTCTCACCCCTGGACGAACCATAGTGCTCTGCCTGGTCACCAAGACGAACCCGATGCCTCCGCCTCCCCCTTGCACGAACCCAATGGCTCTCCTTCATCAGTGGACGAATCTAATGGCTCTTGCTCGCCCCTGGCACGGACCCAGTGGTTATGCCTCGTCAGTGGGAATCCCAGGGTTATTTACGAAGACACAGGACGTCCACAGAAAGATATCCCCCCATGGACGATGAACACCAGTTTATATAGTTGGTTTATTAGGTTCTGACACCCTGCTCACTGGCATCGGCACACGGACCCGTGTGGCCCGGACCTTACCAGCAGGGACCAGTCACAGAGGGCCAACTCCTGTGCTCGCTTCGCGGGTCCACATCTCTTCCTTAAGCAATGCTTACTTACGTCCACACCCACACTTCCTCACAGTCCTCCGAGAGCTTATCTTGTCCAGTTTTGTCTCCTTAGTTTTGGATTTTCTTCCAGCGTCAGAAAACTTTCCCGTAATTTGTATAACCGCTCAGGGAGCCAGCCACGTCCACCGTGCGTTTATGTACTTGCTCTGTCTTCATCATTGGCTCATTTTAGGTCTGTTCCGGCAGCGCTCCTACAACTATTGTTTCGTCTTTTGAAGTTCCTAAATATCTGGCACCACGAATGGGATCTCTGCAAATCATGTCCATAAGAGACTGGCGCTATGGTTGAAGTGGTTCTATTAATTCTCATATCGGTTATGAAGTTCGAGAGGAAAATATGTAACAATATTTACATGAGAATCAGCAAACATTCAGTACTGGTGAACACAAGTTCAACAATAAGAAACAGTCATGGTCGGCATTTTTGAATGATATACACATTTCAGATATGGTCTAGTGTCGTAGAAGCAAAGAAATTCCAAATGTACAAATTCCATCTTGACGTGTCATACGACTCTATGTTATCCCCACTGTGGTCTGACTTAAGTGTGTGGCACAAACTGCTGCAGAACCAGACTGGTGTGGCGTTTTGAATCATAATGGAGTTTTCACGCTGAAAGGAGTTTGTCATCTAAGCACCTCATAATCCTGTAGTATACAGTTATCTTATATGCCACGGTAAAAAAAAAAGAATAGATTGATTTACATGTTCAGATTATACAGACATTACCGAGATGTGTCGGTCGATTCGCGGCGTCCTCAGCACCAGGCAATGGTTGGCCTGCCACACCTCACAGTGAGTGGGCGCGTATCTGAACCTGTAAACAGACATTCCACACATGATGATAATCAGCTTTTTGGGGTCCAGTGATACACTGTTCGCCTGCTGTTCTCCAGTGATACACTGTTTGCCAGCTGTTCTCCAGTGGTAGGGTTTGGCTTCCACTTCCATTTCGTCAAAATACAGGGGCGGGATGGCAGATGATTTACACAATAGTCTGATGGGCACTCCTTGCTAATGCAGGAGTAGTGGGCTCCTACGAAGAATATCCTTTATTCATATTCTTTTAATATCATGATTACGACATAATTCTGGTAGCATTAGCAAGCATTTGACAGGTTATTTAGATCCGCTATACTGGAATTATGGGCGACCCGAGCAATGTTGCTTGGCGAAAACAGTCAGTCACTAAAGTTCCTTGAACAGCGAGTGCTCGTTGGCATATGGTTTCCAGTAAACAATTCAAAGCGTAATCTTTCCAATGAATCCTACCACAACTCTACACAGTTTTGAATTGAGAAAAAAAAATATATATATGGTGAGGATCTTGCTTTGAAGGAAGAGAATATGTTTTTCATTCCTGGCATTAATACTACCTCCCCCGGGCGGCCGGGCCGTGAGCAGTCGTGAGGGAAGCGTGGGCTGGTTCTGGCTACGAGCCAACACCCCACCCGAGCCCGTCTCAACGACTGAGCTATTTTCAACATAATTTTCCTGAAAAACGTTCTGAACAACCTTGGTTCGTCTGCGACTTCCTCCCAATACGTTCGACAAGGAGCACCTGCCATTATGTATACGAATATGGTGCAAGAGATTTGACTCTAACGGCAACGTACCTTTTTGAAAATAATATGTTATATGATCGAACGGACGGACACAGAGAATTATGTGATGTCTGCTGTGTCAACCGTTGTGATACTTGTATGATTGGCGTATACTTGAAATACAAATTCTGGCTCCATCCATATTAATAGCCATTATATTTAATATATAAGATTTGTATGTATGTATGCACACCTGTAGTGTGATCTCCAGTGCACTAGACACTTGTAGGTTGGAATGATATACTACGTCCACAGTTCGTTACAAACCCACTCATGTATAAATCTTTACAAAGCGTATACAAGAAATTCCTACGCACATACAAAAAAATATCAGAAACAAACGAGAAAACACATACAGATACAACACGTAACTAACACATGCACAAGAATAAACCAAATGGTTTTTCATTCATGTTATTTGGCAATTCTGTCTTTCAATTTATTAGGATATTTAACGTCAAGGTTGAGCGATATTATAACTGACCTCAGTCTTACATTACGATTATTTTCTGCAAAATCCGTAAACGGAGACAAAGACAAGTTAGATATAGAAACAGATAGATGGGTACTTTATTAGCCTTACGAAATTTGTTTTCCACTTGACGGATCCTTTTAATTAAGATATCATACGTACAGTACAATAATTTATCATACAGATCCTTAACTAAGTTATCGTATGTACAGTACAACTATCTATCATACAGATCGTTAAATAAGTTATCGTACGTACAGTACAATTATCTATCATTCAATCGATTCATTTCCTACGGAGGCAGGACAGCATGGCGATCTTGTATACCAGTCATGAGACACCACGTCTACTATGCATGATGGAATACGGTATGAATGTTTTCCTACCTGCTTGATGGTCCTGTCACTCTATTTCAGGACCTCATGTATACATAATGATGTGATACTAAAATACATTGGCCTGCAAAAATACAATTTACAGATTTATAGATATTGGTTTTGAGTGATAACTTGTTCGGTAGAAATGTGTCCACTTTGGGATTGCATTCTACATGTGACATCATTCTTCAGATAATAACAAAAACGAAAACGGGAGAAAATACTC
>JAUTXX010391955.1:0-13114 GCA_032273605.1 Panulirus laevicauda
TATTATTATTATTATTATTATTATTATTATTATTATTATTATTATTACTATTATACAATTTGGTATTTCACAAAATCATTAAAATTTTAAAGACTGCAAAGCAATAGCAGGGAGTCAATCTGGTGAGGAATTGTTTGCCCACGAGTGACAACTTCCATCTAGGTGGGCAGTATGACTGATGTGGCTATATGGAATTAACACAAGCCACATTTTTACATTGTGTTATTGTTTCATTACCTCTTTAAACTGTTGACAACTATGAGTGAAAAGTGCCAAAGTCAGTCTTGTACTTCTATCAGGAATAAAAGAATGAAAAGCACTTGCTTGGAGGTGAAGTTAGACGTTTTGATGTTTATTGATATTGACCACTGTTGCCTGGATTGATTAAACACATGA
Source organism: Panulirus laevicauda (assembly GCA_032273605.1). Lineage (NCBI taxonomy): Eukaryota > Metazoa > Arthropoda > Malacostraca > Decapoda > Palinuridae > Panulirus > Panulirus laevicauda. The sequence goes on from JAUTXX010391955.1 coordinate 397, forward strand.
GGCCTTCTTCAACAGACCCTGACAACATAACAAATTTCCATATAACAAACTGGACTAAATGCAGTTCAAACACTTACGGGTATCTTCAGATGCTCCTGTTGCATGACAGAATTCCAAACATTTGGAAACTTTTCAGTGTAGTATCTTTACAGAGACCTTGTGAACCACCCAGCTCCTGTTCTTCTTTTTGTAATATATTAATATCATCAATTTCCACATTTCACAAAAAACTGATGTATAGCAGAATCAACCAAAATTTCTAGCCAAAAAGGGCACAGAAATTGCATGCAGGAAGTTTTTTTCATTGTTCAAAACTTCCTTTTTTATTTCATCACACAAATATTAGTACTTATATTGTTATGTGTCCAAAGTGACACAAAAGATCATTACTGTAAAAGTTGATTTAATTTCATTTGCACTGGTCTCATGTTCATGTATTACTTGGAAAAGTATAAGATAAACATGACAGACTTGTAGTTAGCTTGACAAAGGAGAGTTAGACTATATAAAAAAAACTTGTATGAATACTTAAGGTAAATGTTTAATATCTTTTTTATTTCTTTTTAATTAATTCTCTCTCTCTCTCCTTTTTCAGTTTGCAAGACCTGCATTGTGCGTTACTTAGAGTCTAGCAAATTCTGTCCAATATGTGATGTTCAGGTGCACAAGACGAAACCGCTGCTAAGTATCCGACCAGACAAAACACTTCAAGACATTGTGTACAAGCTGGTTCCTGGCTTGTATCAGAGTAAGCTCAGTGCTTCTTAAATTGATTTTGAGATGGTTGCTAGAAGTTTGATGTAGGATGCTTTGATTATTATACAGATTTGCGGCTTGTGACAAAGTAGATTAGGACTCCAGATAGCTCATTTGTCATGACCAGAAAATTACAGTTGGTTAAATGTTTACCATCACTACTTAACCATATGAACATAAAATCCATGCTGCCTTTTTTTTAAGTATAAAAGTGATTTATAACATTTTCATTAAAGTCATTAAATTTTATCACATTTGATTATCTGTTCATATCATTGTAGAGGCTGTTAATCTGTTTATCATAGTTTTACACAAAAGAAAATTTATATTTTGCAGGCTTTTCGCCTTTTGCCATGGGTTCACTAAAATTGATAGCCTAGTGATGGTGATATTATAAAATACTGAGCAAACTACAGCCTACTGTTACCAATTACAAACTGAGGACTGTACAATATGAATCTGGTATGGCACACTGGTGGTTTATGTAATGGAGCTCCAATGTGGCTGTCTTCTGCTGAATTGGTGTCTTTGTGTAAAGTTTGTGTGAATTATTTAAGTGCCCTTCATCATTTTTATTTGGAAATTATGTATTGTGTGCAGAGATGTTGATAAGTAATTTTTAGGCAAGGTTAGCATAGCTTTTACAACTTTAGGTGTAACTGTGTTGTACATGTACCAATGCAATGATGGGAGCAGTTGCTCAGTAGCTCCTATACTTTAGCTACCACTGATTACTCATAACTCATGTATGTAACATGGTTTGCCAGATATTTTAGGCGGTAGACAGAGTAGAGGTTGTGGGTTGTAATTCTTGTGATACAATAATTGCTTACTGAATGTTTGGTTAACTAACTCTTGTATGTTTTAGCTATCTCTTACTAAATTGGACTTCATATATTTAGCTGCCTACTCCGCTCCCCATCTTACAGTGATTTTAAAAAGACCACCTGCATTTTGGTGCATTTTAGGGTTACAGCTTGCCTGTCGCCTGCACATGCATAATACCTGTCTTTGTAGCTTCGTAGCTCTGTTTAATCCAGAAATGGTTGGTGATTTCAATCTACTTGATCATATCGACAAAAAAGTCTTTGTGTTTTGCATTGTAGAATGAAGGAATGCAAGTGAAAATAAAAGTGATATGAAAAAGAAATGAGGTAGCATGTTATATATGCCAGTGGTACAACCACTGTACTTGGCAGTATGTTCCTCTGAGGAACAGTGGAGGAAGGGTTTTGGAGAGTGTGTGTCTTTCAGATTTTCTGTCCCCATTATAGAATTAAAGAAATACATTTGAAAGTAATGGATATATAAAGAGAAACAAAATGTTTACATGTTATGTATGTCAGTGGTATAACGTTGAAGTGAATTCATAGTATTGGATAGATGATGTACATAGGTATCGAGAATTGTCTTCAGCATGTATTGAATACTACACAGCATTTTGTGGAAGGAAGTGGGTTAGAAGTACTTGCTTTTCTGGATTACAGTAATCTGACATAATTTGCGTCCTACATATTTTCTGTTCCCACCATAGAATTTAAGAAATACATGTGAAAGTAATGGATATATAAAGAAAATTTTTTTACTAATGTTTTTCAGTGGTATAGCACTGAAGTAGATTCATACATATCGTGAGAGTGATGAATAAATGGTGTAGGAAGGTGTGGAGAATTGCCTTAAACATGTATTTGAATACTGCACATTATTATGTGGAAGGAAGCAGGCTAGAATACTCACTATTATGGATAGTAGTAATCTAATATAATTTGCTCAGGAATAGTAGTGCTGAGTTTAAGTACTGTATCTAAAAGGAATTGTTTGGTGGTGGTGATGTACACAGTTTTTCCTAATTATGCTTGGTTGTTTTACCAAGTTCTTCTGAGATGATACACATATTTTTTACTTGATTGGTAGCATGTCATGTTACTTAAAGATAATCATAATCCACCAAAGTCTTGTATGCATTTTTGTTTTTGCCATTTAGAAGTGTTAGGGAAACAAGAAAACTAACTTCATTCTTGATTAACATTCTTTTGGTGACCTAATTGCATGGTCATTCTTGATTAACATTCTTTTAGTGACCTTATGCATGGTGACTTTAATGTAGATGAGTTATACACCAAACCTTTAGAAGTTTTAAAATGCAGTGTTAGTACTGTAGTATAACATCTGAATTGCCACATAGGCTTCTAGTTTGTACTGTTTAGTTCATTGTTTGTTTTTAGATTCTCCATTCATTGACAAAAACATTATTAGACTCAAATATTTATATTAAGTATTCATCCTGTTGTTGGAGGAGGCAACTTTGGGAGTGTATTTTTTGGTTATTATGTAATACTGTATGAAGTATAAGCACTCCTGTAAATATTGCAGTAAGATGCACCTAACTACTGCATTCCATTGAAAATGCATTCCTGGAAAATATGATGTATCAGAAACATTGTAGATAATGGAACACATTTTATCTCAGAATTCAGTGGTTACATTCCTAGTGGAGGTTTTTCAGTCTGATATTCATACCGAAATGTAAATGCAAAGAAACATACGATGCAATACCGATGTTTTATCAGTTTGTATCTCTAAATGAAAAGTAAAGCATGCTATATTGTATTTATGATGTGTATGTTGTTTCGGTGCTTTACACAAGACAGCTAGAGAATGGAGGTGAGTGGATGTGGCCTTCCTTTGTCTGTTTCTGAAGCTACCTCGCTAACATGGGAAATGGCAAACAAAAATTAAAAGAAAAGTGTATGTTATCCTCCACCTAAAATGTAAGAGATAATAATATGCTCCTGAAAGTAGGCCTGCCCCTCATATGACCATGAATTCACTTTTGTCTCTTTTCATGACATAAGAATCATATTCATATATAGTGCACCTCATTACACAGTGGTAAATGTAAATGAAATATATGTTTTGAGTTGCTTCTGTATGGAAATGGTACAAAAGCTGGTGTTGGTGAAGATTGGCAATGGAGTATTTGTTGGAGTGTAAGAGTAATAGAGTATTTGGTTCTTGAAGTTACTTGAATTCTTTGAGATTGACCCAAAAATTTCATGAAGGGATCATAATATTCACTAGATTTAGTGAATTTTCAACAAATTTTATTACATTGAGTGTAGGTAAAGGGTATTGATGCAGATTAACCCTCAATTAAAAATGGCAGTTCTATCACATTAGTAGTAAACAGTAAGATTATAGGATTTACTGTAATGTGCAGCTATGAAACTTATAAGTAAAGAAAGTGTCAGTTGCTGTTTGCTGGTGACACAGCATTAGCTGTAGATTCAAGTGACAAGATGCTGAAGTTGGTATTTTGAGTTTGGGAGAGTGTGTAAAAGAAGGAACCTGAAATGGAATGTGAACAAAAGCAAGGTTATTAGGTTTATCAGAGCAGATTTGTGTTCAAATGGTTAAAATTTAGAGGAAGTGGAGTAGTTTTGATGCTTGGGAACAGACATGACAGCACATAGAACCGTAAAAGTGAGTCATAGGGTGAGTGATAGGGTAAAGGTTCTGGATGCATTGAGGAATGTGTGGAGAGAGAGGTTGTTATCTAGGAGTGTAAACATGCGTATATGTGTAGATATGGTAGTCCCAGCAAAGTTATATGGATGTAAGGCATGGGCTATACCTGTGGATGTGTTGGAAATGAAGTGTTTAAGGACAATGTGTGGTGTGAGATAGTCTGATTCTAGTGAATGATAAAAGAGTAAGAGAAACTGTGGTGATATGAAGGATGTGGTTGGGAGAGCTGAAGAGGGAGTACTGAAATGGTTTGGCCATACTAAGAATGAGTGAGGGGAGGTTGACAAATAGGACATATGTTTTAGAAGTAGAGGGGAAAAGGCAAAGGGGAAGACCATATTGGAAAAGGCAGGTTGAAGTGAAACATTTTTTTGAGTGATCAGGACTTGAACATGAAGGAGGATAAAGAGTGTGCATAGGATAGAGTGAATTGGAACAATGCAGTGAATAGGCGTTAGTGTGCTGTCAGTGGACTGAATCAAGGCATGTGAAGCAGTCATGGGAAAACATGGAAAGGTCTGCAGAGGCTTGTTGTGGCTCTCGGTTTCAGTGCATTGCACATGACAGCCAGGGAATGGATATGAGGGAATGTAGCCTTTTTTTCATGTGTTCCTGGCACTGCCTTGCTAATGCAGGAAATGACAATCAAGTAAGAAAAAATTTATATACATATATATATTTGGCAACATTTTTCCGAAATCACTCCACAAAGTCTTACCCTATTGATAGTGACCTGACCTGGTGGCAAGTCACAACGTGTAACCTTGCCTGACCTCAAAATCCCAGGAGGAATCAGCGGTTGCCCCATAGCTTGACTGAACTCTCCAGGGTAAAGTGGCATAAGAAGTGAGGCCATGACCAGCCTCATTCGACTTTTAATAACAGAAGTTCCACCTTCTTTGGGTTGTTGCCTGTCATCATGTGCTTTCCCTATTGCCAGGCAGTCACTGATCATGTGCCTGCTTCTCTACTCTCTCCAGCCAGTCTAGAGGCTTTGACAGTTCCCAAAATGCCATTGTCACCTCCCAAGGATTATCCATGTAATCCGAGTCTGGCTACCCTCCTGAACCTGGGTTTCACCCAGAGCAGGTTAGTTGACTTCCCTTGGACAACAGTTGCACTACTGTGGTGCCTGAATTCTTGGCTATTTAACTCCAGGCTGAAGGGCCCATGGGGCACCTCTGTCAGTAGCAATCCACCATGTGACACCTGACGTTTCATCTTCCTGGCAGGTCTCTATGGTTCCTCATCTTCGACATCCACCTTCAGCAGGAAATTGGCATCGCCCTTCTTGAGAAGCAGCTTGAACTACACGACCTATGACCTTATGGCTCTCTGTGACACAAAGGACCATGGCATGTGCCAAGTCCTCTTCCAGCGGAAGCTCCACAATTCTTGGCAGCCATAGCCTCCTATGCGACACCTTCACCACATCCTACACCTACCCTAGCACCATGAGACTCCTGCCAAGTCAGCCTCCAACATCTTGTTTTATCTTAATTGACACCACCTTCTCGCAGCATTCTTGCACCTCCAGTAGCGCATTAACCTGTTCAGCATCTGTGTACTTTACCCAATAAAGCATTGTATCGTTGATGTATCATGATTCTATACCCCTGTCTCAATCATTCACCTAACATATATGAAGCATGAAGCTTACAAGAGCACTCTAAACCGTCACCCTCTAGAGTTAACTGAAAGACTTCTAGACACTTTCATAGCGGTGATTATTAACCATCCTCAACCCCTGTTGTCATTGTCATGTTAACACCCTTTACCAGTGGCATCCCACACCAGCTCCTTTATCTTCTTGTCAATTTGAAAGGTCCGGTCTACTAATCCAGCAGCCTCATAGGTTATATAGATTTCTTTCTCTGTTGACAAGGGCCCCATGAGATGAAATTAATGCAATTTTCTACTGCCTTTCATACAGGATCTGTGCTATGCTTATCCCTGCAATAATAGCTTCCCATTAGTCTTACTGGCAGCACAGTAATGGTTCTTTGCTATCTCTTCTTCCCTTCTGCTGCAGACCCTTAGCATTTTCCTTGACAAGTGAGGTCTCAAAAGGTACTGGAAATTAATCAGAAAGTAGATGGAAGACTTTCCACCAAAGAGAAATTGTGTAAGTGAGAGGCAATACGGATATGGGGAAAGAAGGTCATGAGTAACAAACCTGTTGGATTTCTATGAGAGTGAACTCTGCCTTGGAGGAGAGGGAAAGCTGGGTACATCATTTGTATCATGACAGCCAGGAAGCATTTGATGCTTTCCTTTATTAAGGCTGATAAAGAAGCTGGAGTACCTGGCAAGAATGAAGGGGAGACTTCTCTGTGGACATTGGAAGAGAACAAAGGACATGTTTGAGAAACATTCTCCAAATGGGTGGAGATTACCAGTGTAGTGCCTCAGAGTTCTGTCTTGGGACTGCTACTCTTCATGATCTATGTAAATGACTACCTGAATATGTTTGCAGATGATGCAAAGGACATGAAGGACCTATACAGACCCAGAGTTAGTCTGATACATGGTTGATGAAATTCGGCCTGAGGAAATGTACTGTGATAAGGATGGGACAAAGTTAAAGAAGACTTCATTATGATTGTTATCCAGCAGGAAATGAGCTACAGGATTTTTTGTGATATGGACTTGAGAGTTGGAGAATAGTAAAGGAGACAGACAGAAATAATAAGCAAGCTGTTCATATCCTACATAAGGCCAAAACTAGAATATTTCCCTCAAGTTTGGTCACCATATATAAAGAAGCATAAAGAGTTATGAAAAAATTCCAGAGAAGGGCAACAAAGGTTAAGATAGCTAAGTTATAGGGAAAGGATTAAGGCTCTAGATTATCCCACCATGGATGAAAGAAGAGTTAGGAGTGACCTGATTACAGCCTTTGTTACAAGAGTTTGATGAAGTGGATAGCGAATGGTTCTTCGAGATATATGGATAGAACAACCAGAAAACATCATGAAAGTAAGCAAGAAACTTAACAAGAAAGATGTAAAGAAGTACTATAAAAGTTCGGGTAGTGAATGAATGGAATAGAATGACTAAGGACATGGTTGTTAAAGAATGCATACATAAATGTAAAAAGTTGAATGAAAGTAAAGGATGTTCAAGAGATGGGTTCACATATGTCTAGAACTCTGTTCCTGTACACTACAGACAGGTAATTACACCCTCTTCTGTAGATACAGAAGCTACAGGGTTCATCTTGAAAAAATGTGAAAAAAGGAAGTAATGTAGTACAATTTCCCAGTGTTGACAAGTTATGACGAGTGACCTCATCTGACTCGTGATCCTCAGAGGGAACTGTGGTCACCTCACAGCTTGGCTGACCTTTCCTGGGTCATGCAGCATAAGTAAGGTCAGAGCCAGCCACCTTTGACCTTAATGAAAGGTCAACTTTCTTTGCATATCTGCCAGTCATTAACTCCTTCTGTCATGTCCAGCCAGGCAGCCATCTTGTGCTAACCTTTAGACTCTCCAGACAATCTATGGGCTTTTGACATTTCCAAAAGGCCATCATCACCCCCTAAGGACTGCTGGAAGTCTTGGCCATGTTACTGTATACCAAAGGAGTCCTTGAGGCTCCTTCTCCATCTGTAGAAGTCCATCATGTGACTCTCTCTGTCTCATTATTCATGTTTGTGTACCATTTTAACACATCCTGATCAGCCTAATCAGTCACAGTGTCTTCACTTCCCCACCTATCTCTGATGATAATGTCTCTTGCACATCGACATACTTGTTTACTTATCGATAATTTCATTTATCTTGTAGTCACTCAATATTTTGGTATGAATTTTCAGTAGCTCCTGTGCAAGTCTGATTAGACATTTTGGAGGTAATCTTGAGGCTGTTATTAAAAATGAAGATGGGAAGGGAAAAAGCTTTGCTTTTTTGTTCAGATTGAATATGGAATATTATATTGACTGCTTGACTTAGTTATGTATTTGTATGAGGTAAGGAAATAGTGTTTGTAGCTTAAGAATGTAGGTATTAAGAGTAGTATTATTAACAGATGAAATGTGTAAGCGGCGAGAATTCTACTTGTGTCACCCTGAGACTTCCCCAGCAACACCAGAGGATGGAGGAAGTGACTTGGGGAGATGGTATATATTACCAGATGACCCAGTGTCTCTGGCTGTAAGACCAGCACCATCTTCATCCACCCACAAATGCTATAACAGTCATCTCATGCCAGCTACACCTTTACACAGGTGCCTCAATAATAATTCACATAGAGCTGGAGGAGATGAGATAGCTCACCAAGTTGAAAAAGTAAGTGGCATTTACTGTTGCTGTTGGATATTTTTTCTGGTATAAAATATATTTGTTGATTTTTTACATGTATGGAATGGTCTTCATTATTCGTAGATTTGCATGATTTCCTGATACACCCTTTAGTTTTTAGATGTCTCATTATACATATATACACATTACCTGATCTGATGCAGTCTTTGGGGGTCTTATACCTGTATGGCTGCTGGGTTGAATTGTTGGTTGACCATTGGAAGCTGCAACCTCCTGGTCCATGTAGCTACTGTGGCCTGACTGCTCTGTTTAACACTGTAGGTATTTGTCCAGCACCCTCTTAAACTTATCCCCTGTGCCTCCGAGGCAAGGTGTTTAAAAGTGTTGGGCCCTGGTTGTTTGACATGTTCCCTCATTTTGTTTATATCCCAACTTTGGATTTCAGAGGTAGTATTTTACTGAGTCTTGCATGCCTATCATGCTAGAAAGAAGTTTTCCCAAGTGTAAGTTGCAAACCATGGCTTCTAGTGTTTTCAAGATATGGATGACTATATACTTTTCCCATTAGCTCTCCGGTGAGTCCATTCTCAGCAGTTTCAGCTGTTCCCAGTGATTTGTAAAGAGATAGGGTAAGAGAGAGTGATGATGGTAAGAGGAGTATGAATGAGAGAGCTGAAGAGTGTTGGCTGAAAAGGTTTAGATGTATGGAGAGGATGACTAAGAGGGTATGCATGTTGGAAGTAGAGGGAATAAGGAAAAGAGGAAATCCGAGGAGGACGGAGAAGGATGGTGTGCAAGATGCTATGAGATAACTGGACATGCAAGAAATTGTGAGGTGTGCACTGAATGGATCAAATTAGAGCAGTGTGGTGTACAGGGAGTAGTTGGCTATGAGTGGTATGAACCTAGGCATTTGAAGCAGGCTGGAGAAACCATGGAAAGGTCTGAAGTAACTGGATATGGATAGGAAAGAAAGTAGTTGGTAGGAATGTTAAACAGGAGCTTTAGGTAGAAATATTGGGTAGAAGTAGCTGGTATGGGCAAGAACAGATCAACCGAAGGCCATGATATGAAAGTAAGCAAGAAACCTGTGAGAAGAAATGTAGTAGTAATGGATGGACTGAATAAACTTGTTAAGGAAGTTGTGAATGTGGACGGTATACAAAGATGATGATATGATAAAGAAAATTTAAGACTTGGGGTCCACATAAGTACTACTTCCCCTTGCAGTACAAAAATGTATAATCATAAACACACACACACACACACACACACACACACACACACTTAAGATGAATTTGACAATGTTGACATTGTATGGTTCTTTGAAAGATGTAAGGAAAGGTCAGCCAGGGTCTCTCATGAAAATTCAAAAAGATTTAAATGAGTGCTTCTTTAATGTTAGAGTTATAGATGAATGGGAGAAGTTAAGCAATGAAACTGGATGCAGCAACTTTACAATAGCTCAAAAAGTTGTATGGTTGTAGGTAAAGTTCAAATGAGGGCCCCTGGAGTGAGGAACTGCCTCTCCATGACGTATAATCATAAATCTCTGATTGAGTAGACACATACCATGTACTAACACTAAATGCTTTTGTCATTAGACACGCCCCTCATTGCATTGGTTAATACTGTGACCCATCAGTATAATGTGCCAGCTAGACACAGCCAACCCAGTTATTCATCCTCCATTATGGAGCTATCCATATATAGGTATTGACTGGAAGCTTGATGTGTATATTTGTGTAAATGTGATTAAGTCAAGGTGTACTGCTTGTTCAAGATAGAGAAATGGGACAGTGCAAGTGTAAAACTCTCTCCTCATAATACTGAATTTGTGATTACATTGATGTGTTTGTGATAGTTTTTTGATGTCTATAAATCCAATTATAGAATAGGACGAAATATCTGAGAATGCATAATACATTGCCTTGAATGCTTATATCCACACAACACGTTGCTCTTTGTCCTCATAATAAATACAGCTTACTTACACAGCTTACTTACACAGTTTAAAGTAAGCTTTTCAGAGGCACTGAGTAACTGAAGTATTTGTTTCAGGGCATGTAGCTTTTATAGTCCTTATTTTTTTACCATGAGTTTTTATAATTCCAGAATCTAATAGGAGGCCATGTGCGCTATCTCCAGTGCCCAGCTGGAGTTAGTGTAGCTCAGTTGAAAAGATTACTCCGTGCAAAATTTGGAGTTGGTCCATCTCATCCTCTTGCTCTTCTTACCAGCTCATCGGATGAGCCTCTACATGACACCTTAACACTTGTTGATGTGGCTTACATCACATCGTGGCAGAGGGTTTGTATTGTTTTAAAGTTCATATTGAATGTTTTTCAAAGCTTCATTGAAGGCAAGGATATGTGTATGAAACACTTCACCTGGTTGTATTTGAATTGATTCACAGTTACTTGAAAATTCTAGAAGATAGAATGTGCTGTGGGTCCATGGTTACTGAAAATCAGTTATTTGGGGGTATTAACTGACTTTGTAAACATAGTTTTTGCCAAGTCTAGATGGCTGCACCTCACTTCATGCCCTTTCTTCCTATTCAGTGCTTGATTGTTCTTGTCACTTCAGTTTGATGTTCTAAGCATTTTCTCATTTCGTATAGTGATGCCACTTAACGAAGGAGTGTAAATTAAGTTTAGGTTAAGAAATCGTAGAACTCCATAAATCAGTTTTGGAAATAGGCAGCTGTAAGAAAGCATAACCTAGTTTGATTTGCAAGTTAAGATAAAATTTTTTCTTGGTCTGCTGATGAAATTAGATTAGCAATCTGGTTATGATCTGAATGTCAAATAGTAAGTGAGCCAAATGAACACTGAATCAAATGAAGTAAATTATTGTAGTTGAACTTTAGAGGTTATTAGTCTGATGTGTTGCAGTAGCTTTTACCCTAGAAGTGAGATATCTTTAAAAAAGTGACTTTTCATATCATCTTTAAGAAGTTTTATCTCATATTTGATTGCTGTTTCCCGCATTAGTGAGGTAGCGCTGAGAATAGACGAAGAGAGTCTGCATCAACTCACATCCATTCTCAAACTGTCATGTGTAGTGCACCGGAACCACAGCTCCCTCTTCACAACCAAGCCCCACAGACCTTTCCATTGTTGCCTCAGGCACTTCACCTGCCCTATTTCAGTCCATTGACAGCACACTGACCCTTATATCCCGCAGTGTTCCAGTTCACTCTGTCCCTTGCATACCTCTCACTTTCCTGCATGTGCAGACATTCGATCATTTAAGGTCTCTTTCACTTCATCCTTACGTCTCAGATTTGGTCTTTTCTTTAGTCCCTTCTTTTCTGACATACACACACATATCCATTGTCAATGCATTTTTTTCATACATGATTGATATTTCCTGCATTAGTGCAGTAGCTCTAGAAACAGATGAAGAAAGGCTACATCTGCTCATATCCATTCTCTAGCTATCATATGTAATGCACAGAAACCACAGCACCTTATCCACAACCAGGCTCCACAGACCTTTCCAGGGTTTACCCCAGATGCTTCATATGCCCTGGTTCAGTCCATTGACAGCATGACAACCCCCTGTTTACCACATCCTTCCAATTCACTCTCATCCTGTGCACACCTTTCACCCTCCTACATGTTTAGGCTCCAGTGGATTAAAATCTTTTACACTCCATCCTTCCAACTCCAGTTTGGTCTCCTGCCTCTCTTTGTTCCCTCCACCTCTGACACATATATTCTCTTTGTAAACCTTTCCTCATTCATTCATTTGTTTCATATGTCCAAACCATTTCAGCACACCCTCCTCTGCTCTCTCAGCCACACGCTTTATTACCACACATCTCTCATCCTTTCATTACTTTCTCGATCAAACCACCTCACACCACATATTGTCCTCAAACATTTCATTTCCAACTCATGCACCCTCCTCCGTACAACCCTATCTATAGCCCATGCCTCACAACCATATGATATTGTTGAAACTACATCCTTCAAACATACCCATTTTTGCTCTCCAAGATAACGTTCTCACTTTCCACATATTCTTCATTGCTCCCAGAATCTTCATCCCCTCCCCTACCCCATTACTTACTTCTGCTTCCATGGTTCCATTTGCTGCCAAGTCCACTCCCAGTTTGCTAAAATGCTTCTATTCCTCCAATTTTTCTCCATTCAGACTTACA
>JAUTXX010392066.1:0-13114 GCA_032273605.1 Panulirus laevicauda
GGTTGGGCCAATCTTTTCGGCTGTTTCCTTGCGCTACCTCGCTGACGCGGGAGACAGCGACATAGGTTAATAAAAAAAAAAAAAAGTACACAAACCATCTTAGAGTAATGTAACTCCTAAAGGCTGCTAAACTCAACTTATTATCATGCCAAAGATTGGGAGCACTGGTAAACTGAATAACATGTATCACCTTTTCAGGCAAATGTATTCAGGACATACACTCTATAATTACATCGTTATGATCCCTGAGGTAGGGGAGAAAGAATTCTACCTCCATATTCCATGCATATCATAGAAGGTGACTAAAATGGGCAAAAGTGGGAGGCTGGAAACCATTCTTTTTTTGTATTTCAATTTCTAAAAGACAAAACAGAAGTAGTCAAGCAAGGAGTGCTCATCCTCCTTGAAGGCTCAGATTGGGGTGTCTGAATGTGTGTGGATGCAACCAAGATGAGAAGAGAGGAGAGATAGGTAGTATGTTTGAGGAAACAAGCCTGGATGTTTTGGCTCTGAGTGAAATGAAACTCAAGGGTAAAGGGGAAGAATGATTTGGAAATGTCTTTGGAGTAAAGTCAGAGGTTGGTGAGAGGACAAGAGCTAAGGAAGGAATAGCACTACTCCCAAAGCAGGAGTTGTGGGGGTGTGTGACAGAGTGTAAAAAAGTAAATTCTAGACAGATGTGAGAAAAACTGAAAGTGGATGGCAAGAGATGGGTGATTATTGGTGCTTATGCACCACGCCATGGGAAGAAAGATTATGAGAGGCAAGTGTTTTGGGAGAAGCTGGGTGAGTATGTCAGCAGTTTTGGTGCATGACACTAGGTATTATTAATGACTAGTATATTCCCAACTTTCTATCTTTTCTTAGTTCCCCTTAACCTATTAAAGGCGGGCAAGTTTTTTAAATATCCAAATAAGGAAGCATATTTTATGAATAATACAGTATAAAGGAATAAGCCAATACATACATAAATAGATAAGATTGGATGAAAAACGAAGGTAGGAGGTGTTTCTCATGCGATACTGTGTCATAGCTGGCTGTGGGAGAAAGGAGGAGTGCTAAACATCTTCCTCCCCTCCTCCCATTGTCACATTTAATACTGACGTTAACCCTGGCTGGGCAAGAGTGGGTGGCTGTTTACAGGCATGTCCAAACAGAGAGCATGATAGTACATGTTAGAGATGCCACATCACCCAATTTCAAAACACAGTTATGATGCAAAAGGGCCCAAGTTACATAACGATGCCCACCTACAACTGTATGAATGTTAGATAACACCTAATAATGGTGCTGACCACAGTTGGGTAACTGTGAGTAGCTGTTTAAGTAATGGGTAAACAGAGGTCGTGATGAATATTGCCGCATCGCCAATATTCAAAAACAATTACGATGCAAAATAGCTCAACGTCATGTATACCCTGCTTCACTGAGCAAACATTAGATAACATTGCCCACTCTTAATGGATCAATCATGGTTCTTTAGGCACATTCATGCTACAGCATCACTTCATCTGCCAAATATTCAAAACATTCACAGTATTGTTACAAGACTAATTTTCCCAAACTCTGCTGTAATTTCATGCTTCCCTATTTCTAATGAAATGTTTAGGGGAGGTTAGGCATGTGCCACCCTGCTCTGAATGGAAAAAAGATAAACATGATAGAGAAAGATAGAGGGACAAAATAAGGAAAAGCACTGCTAGAAAGTTGTAGCTCTTGTCTGAAATCATTTAAGTTACAGAAATTCTGAACCTGATGAAAGCATTTAGATCAACCCACCCAGTTTTATTAGTTTTGGGCACTATGAAAATGGCAACACAAAACAATATATCTCCAGTGACTACAGAACTTGGGACTGTATATATCATTTATTCACCCTGGGGTTTAAAAACTCTAAATTCATTACTTACGCAATTTGATGTCAACTTCTGGAAACTCATCAAAATTGCTGGTATCATCAATAGATTTAACTTCCACAGGAATTGCTGAGGGGCGTTCCCTTGTGTGTTCCCAATCTACCTGCTGTTTCAGTCAAGTAAAAAATTCCAAAGTTAACTACACATTCAAAGTGTTTTATCTTGAGTATACATGATTTACTTCAAGAGGCATAATATATGCATAAAAATGTCAACATTATTTTTCTTTAACAACAATTGATGCCTAAGTACGGCACATATTACCTGAAAGAATTTCATACTCTTAAGATCTTCTATTCCTTGATGAGAACCTGCCCTTCGATCAGCCTCACAACACAAACGTAGAATAGTATCCTTAGCCTGTTCAGAGATAGGGACCTCTGGTGGAAATACCAATGTCTCACGCCAATTCATCACCTTCCGGTAAGTCTCCTGAGGGTTCTCACTACAAAATGGTGGATAACCTGCAGTGATAATATCTTAAGTTCAGTATCATTTCCCATTATCACTCATATGGAAATCTACTAAATCTTTGGCTTAATAGAGTTTTTCTTGACTTTTATTCTATCAAAAACATTCTTAAGATGATTAAAGCTAAAACTATGAATAGGACCTATCATTATATCAGTTTTGAGAAGAGAGATTAATTCAAGCACTCTGTTACAAGGACCTTAAAGGCTACATGCTAGGACACCATGTCTAGTCAAGGAAGCTCTGCCACAAAGTAGCAAGTCAGACTACCAATATATCATGTCATACCTTAAACAATTCATTAAATCTTAGCAAATTAGGGCCTTTCAAAGTACTGATATGATTACACAGTTAATGCTCCCTTCATGTGCGAATCAGCTTCAGCCCTACACACTGACTTACAGGCAGACAAAAATCAAACCAGATTTACTGACACCAAGCATTTGAGTTGGTGGCATGCAAATAAGTCCTAAAAGTTCATGCTACACTTCAAAGTATTATTCTCTTCATAAACCTGTATGCTGTACCACAGAGTTTGAAGGACATACTTTATCAAATGGAAAGATGTTCATATATCAGGGAAAGTGGTCTAGCTATCTTGCTGACAGGGCAATATATAAGTCTTGCCACTCTATAATCAAACACAGTTAACAAGCCTTCAAAATACTCACTCTATCTCCTCCTCACTTCATCACTACTTGCTATATACATATGTTATCTACCAAAATATACAGAAGGCTTTAAGGTGATTGTGCAAAATGAATAAATTCATGAAACATCTATGACATATTGGACTCTATATTGGGATAAGTTTTTCCACTTATAAGATGCTTCAATTCTCTTAATACACAAATACTGATGCAGCTTGTGTATGCCTTAAGGTGGTCTGAGAGGCCCCATCAACTGGTCTAAAACTAAACTGGAACCATAGGTTGCAATACTTTGCAAAGTACTCAATAAACATGTGGATTATTTACCTCCATTATCATAGTCAGGTGTTACAAATCTGAATGTAGACTATTACACTTATAAAACACAGCCCATAGCTCAAATCTGGCGAATAATATGTAAAGTGAAAAAGAGACAAAGAAAGCAAATACAAGTTTCTTACCTATAAGCATCTCGTACATTATAACACCAAGGCTCCACCAGTCACAACTCTGTCCATAGCCTGTCTGCATGAACACTTCTGGTGCAATATAGTCAGGTGTTCCTACTGTTGAATATGCAAGTGCTCGTCTATTTTTCTTCCAGCTCTCAGCCCGACGCTTTGAATCCATAGGATTTGAAGCTGGAACATTGGAGTAGGTCGCTATATAGGATAGGCAGGATGAAGCATTAGGGTGGAAATAGGGAAGCAGATTAGGTTTAGCAGTGTTTGACAGTCCATGCAGGATAGTGACAAAAAGAGTGATTATTATATAAACGAAGAACCAAAACAGTGTAATTTTTCATTCATGCCAAGTATCATAAAATCAAATGATACAAGAGATTGTTATAAGAATGGCATGCATTTAAAGAAGGCCAAACATTGAATATTTCAGACAAAGAAGGACAAATAAACACGAACATGCATGCAGGTATAATAGAAATAAGTTATGAAGCACACAATATTTATGAATTAATATAATATACCACAAAAATGCAAATATATCATTCACAATAAAAAATACGAGCAAAGCAAGGATAAAAGCAGGGATCACAAAGTAAAGCAGAGCAGGCAGGGATGGGGAGAAGAAAAAACAAAAATTAAATAAAGTCAAATAAGATAAATTCAAATCTTATTATTCCCAAAAAATCAATGCACATATAACTATACAAAACAAATAATAATGAGAGCAAACTCTGATAAAAATCATATAATGTGTGACTAAAACACATTCCTATGAGCACAAATTAGCTACCATTACCTTTCATTATTCATCAACATACAAGGACAACATGCAAATACAGAGTTAATATTTCGACTATGGTAACAGTTCAGCATGTACCTCTTCCATGACAAATTAATTGGAAATCTCATCATAACCTTATAACTTCAATAACATCTGTAAGCATATCTACAATTTGCAAAGAGACCTGTTATCAAGCTTACCTTCCATCTAAAGTTAATAAAACTATCCATCCATGCATACATTAAGCTAGCTTTGCAGTCTTGATATGAGACACACACACACATTCTCTGACATAAAAAATTAAGTCTAGAACCTTTGGTTTTCCTTTACCCAAAAAAAGTATATTTTTGATCTGTATCTAATGCCCTGAGCTAACCAGATGGTCAACAGAATACTCAATAAATACCACTATGAGGCTGAACTACATACTCAACTTTTATCTATCAAGTAACTCAACAGTAAGCAATTCAGTATTTCTTTCATTTGGATATCAGCAAGTGTAGTCAAACAATGTCTCAATCAGCCAACACTTGCACTTGAATTTTACCAAAAGAAAACGCCTTTCCAAAATTCAGACACTGATGACAAGATATTTACACATGCTCCTTTTCTCTGAATACCTAAGCTTAAGTCTACTGAGTAACTGTATAGTTTCTGGTCTGTCTCCCTTCCCAAGACATTCTTTTATCCCGTATCATGAAAACCTTCCTAAGAAAATGGCAATATTACTTTGTTACCTACTTAAGCAATTCAATAATTATATCCAATCACATACAAAATCTGTATATAAATCAAGATCTGAAATCTTATTAGAAAAGATTAATCACATGAACAGTGTTTTGAACTATTAACCAGTGCCTATCAAGTGTAATTTTTATGGGAAAAACTCCAATGAGTCTTTTGCATCACTATGGCCAAATAAATACACCAAGTTCTATTCAACTTCACAAATCTATAGAATAAAAGTTAACCTTAATCTCAAAGGAACACTTACTAAAATCTGATGGTTTTGCTTGACTAAGATCTTTATAAAATTCTGTGCGATGAGATTTTTTCATTCCTGTACACAAGCCAAAGTCTGACAATTTTATATGTCCTCTGGCATCTAACAGCAGATTATCTGGTTTTATATCTCTGTGGAAAATATAACGGAGTAAGATTAGAATCCTTGAAGATCAGACCTGATAACATAAAGCATGAAAATCAAAAACAATGAACTTATCAGCTAATTAAAAACAATGAACTTATCAGCTAAGAGTGGCTACTTTTACAATATATTTTTAACCAAAATTTATGAGAAAAGAATACAAATGACAATAGAAAGCTAAAATCAGTATAACTACTTTCAGTACCATCTTTCAAACAAACACATAGCAAAGTTGTAAACCACGCAAAACAGAGCATTCAAAACAATCACTAGTTCTTTTGCAATAGAAAAACATTTAACGCCAGCCCTAAAACACAAAAGTACTTCCAATGCAAACCCACTTCAAAATATTTGGCATTTAATTCTATGAAACAGAATGAGGCCCATGCAAACCAAACCATAAGAAAAAACCAAGGCATCAATACTTAATAAAGCCTTTACATAAAGGTGCCACAGCCAAAAAAGCATTAGAAACTTCAGAAAGAGCTTGAGATTAAAAAACTATGTGCTGTTTCTAAAAGGTTTTGTTAACCAAGATCAACTAAAGCAATTTCAAATAATATATTTTCTCACAATATTGAGTTAATTATCTTAATCATCAGAATAAAGGGCTAAGTGAAGTTGTATAACTTTATATGCTTATGCACTGTGTGAAGCTTGCAACTGGTATAATGAGAGTAACACATAATATGTGCAGGACTTGAGAAAGTTTAAAAGGCCAGTGAGGCCCCAAATTTCAGGTAACCATGCCTCAATCACTTCCCTTTCCCATGCTTTAATCATTTTACTTTCTAAGTTTTGGCAATCAAGGCACAAAAAATCATTCTGACAAGCGAGCAGAAATTGTACCCATTAACCTCTTTTGTTTCATACAAAACTAAAGCTCTTAAACACTTCCAGATTTAGATTATTGGAAAAGCATGCATATCCACCTATTACATTTGGTATCCTGTAAAAATTGGTTCAGCTGTAACATGAGACAAGATAGCTATCACACTGGGAAAACTGAAAACACTTGGCTATGACAGTGTCTATATAAAAGTTTCAGATAAACTTGACAGCCATATGTTTAGGAAGAATGTGATTATACTATAATTTGTTTTCCAGTTTCATAGGGTCTTAGCTACTAACTCATACTGGTCTGGGGCATGTGAATCTATCAAAAAAAATATACTTAAATATAAACTTTCATTTTTCAAGAATTAACGTATAAATTGCAATGTAATTTATTACTTCGTTACACTACTAAAATACAATCATAAATCATGAATAATCTGTTTATTTACAAGTGAAAATTACATCTCCACACAGAAAAGACGATCAAATGTGATTTTCAGAATTGCAAATCAACAACTACCTCGAGAGAAAAACAGTCTCAATATTGCAATTTGCTAATAAAGGAGGTTTCCCTTGGTTTGATTGAATATGTCTTACATGCCATCTTTGTCAGTGAGTAAAATCTATCAGAAGAAATTAGACATAACCATCATCTCACCTGTGAATGAAACCTAGCTTATGAATGGAGTCTATAGCAAGAGCTGTTTCTGCAATATAAAATTGTGTGCATTCTTCAGATAAAGTGTCCTTTTTCATGAGGAGCGTCATCATATCACCTGCAAAAAGAGCATAGAATTATCTTAACTAATTATGACTCATGATGAGGTAAAAACAGAAAGTGATCTCATAAAAAGTTATTCAGTATACTGAAAATTTTGTGGTTCAGTATACTGAAAATTTTGTGGTCAGGAATATGCCATTACTCAAAAGATTCTATAAATAGAGCAGATAACTGAAGAACAGTATATAGGTAACCTATTTGAAAGATTTATATATTTCATTTATATATCTATAAATATGGATTTTTTCATACATATTTGCCATTTCCCACATTAGCGAGGCAGACTTAAGAACAGAGGACTGAGCCTTAGAGGAAAAATCCTCAATTTGGCCCCCTTCTTTGTTCCCGCTTTTGGAAAAGTAAAAACTGGGGGGCGAGGATTTCCAATACCTTGCTCCTTCCCCATTTAGTCGCCTTCTATGACACGCAGGGAATACACAGGAAGTATTCTTTCTCCCTTATGCCCAAGGATATATATAAATTCATGTAAGTATAAGTAAGATTCTAATTTATATGATTAGAACCAAAAATAGATAAAGACTTCAAAGGGATGTTTTCGAAAACAGGATGAAAAAGAAGCATTTTGTGTGTAAGTGATCTGAATGGAGACTGGTCTCAACTGACAATTCAACCTAGAATGCAAAAGTAAATTACTTTTATTCCCATGAAGGTTCCTTTTTCACTCTAACAAACCAGACATAGGTTGGGAATGATCATGAGTTACTAAGAGGCTGTATGCAGTTGCACATACGTAAGTATTCAACCCATGGAACTCAGAGTAGAGTTAATGTTTATAGAGTGAATGATAGTTTAAGAGAAGAAATAGCTGCCATGGGAAAACTTCTACTTATAAGAAGTAAACAGCAAATACTTGCATGGAGGAGGAATTCTGTATGAAAGGCACTGAACAAAACATTTAAACCAGCTATGATACATGATAAAAGAATGAAAATGACAGAATCCTTGAAGATGAATCCAATTTCAATAAAGCAATAAAACATGGAGCATGAAGCAGAATGGAGACAGAGTGGATACTGACTAACAGACATGTAAGGATAGGATGTCACAGGCAGAGAAAATGTCAACATACCACCAGCAAGGAACTCCATCACCAGATAAAGATTAATGGGGTCTTGAAATGAGTAGTACATCTTGACTACCCATTGATGATCGGCTTCAACTAAGACATCCCTCTCTGCTCTGACATGTGCAACCTGAAAGTAGGCACTTTATGTTAATTTCAGTTGGTTTCAGTATAACTTTTATTAAAGCTATACTAAAATAAATGAATTATTAGCATAAACCTTTTGCTTATATGCAAAATAAATCACATTTTACTTTGGACATGACAAAAAGGGTTACATGGGGCATTTCTGCATTTGCATAATACTGTTAGAAAGAGGAAAAAGGTTATGCATCAGAAGGATAAACTTCTAAATTTATGGCATTACTACTGACAGGAAAATCCTAAGCTACAATCTTAAAATCTTACCTCTCAATTATATGCATATTTATCTATCTATCTATTTATCAACCTCTTATCATTAATCAGTTCCAAGTTCACTAGGAGTGCAACCAGCACATACATCCTCCAAACAACACTCGAAACATCCTCAAGCCAAGCCCAGTATGTTAACGTGAAGCATGGACTTCCA
The DNA here is from genome assembly GCA_032273605.1 of Panulirus laevicauda. Lineage (NCBI taxonomy): Eukaryota > Metazoa > Arthropoda > Malacostraca > Decapoda > Palinuridae > Panulirus > Panulirus laevicauda. The sequence goes on from JAUTXX010392066.1 coordinate 8,703, forward strand.
CACTTATAAAAGCACTTTCTACTGTTATCATGATGATTTATCAGGTGAGACCATCATACCACCAATGTTTACATAATGCTTCCATTGTATCTGATATCTCCTATCATCTTTTCTAGTCTAAATCTCCTCCATGTACCTTCTACCTCAATACTATATATCTTCTTGACCAATCTATCATCTGCCGTATGTTGTACATTACCATTCCATCCCAAAAGACTTTCATCCCCATGCTTCCTCACACCACATAACTTTCTCATATTTCAGTTCTTCATTCTAAATATCCTCCTATTTCTAACAGTAACAGTGTTCTCATTTCTTACTTATCCTGACCTATAAATACTAAGGTTTTACACTGATATATACATCTACAATGGGACATGTACTTCATGCAAGTTTCTTCCATTTTTATGCTTAAAGTTTTCCCTGTTACAAAAACTTTCAATGCAACCCAGAATTTTCTCCCTTGTATGATTCTTGCTTTTAACTTATGCTTTATTCACTATTCAAGACCAGTGCAAGGGTCTTTGACACTCCAGAAGAGCCTTTAGATACATGCCCCTTAGTAACTTCTGATAAGCTAATCTTAATATAAAAAATGATACATTATCAAAGTTTCTACATATTTTTCACATACAATCCTTAAAGTTATCACCTGGTCCACACATTTTCTACCACTCCTGAAGCCACATTGTTCCTCCCTAATCTGAAGCTCTGCATATGCCACCACCTTTCAATCATCACTTCCTTATTAGCCCATTTCACTGATGCTCCCAATTGTTCTCTTGTTCTTCCTCATGCTATCAACCACCTTCCAAAACACTTTCTTTTCTCCCTTACATCTGCTCATACTTGCCCACCTTAACTCTCACTTGCCCTCTTTTTCAACCCTTGCACCTTCCTCCTGACATCCTGCTGCTTTCTACTGTGCATTTTCCAATCACTCTCATTCTTTCCCTGCAAGTAACACCCACAAATATCCCTTTTTTTTTCTTTCACTACCAACTTAACTCATTCATCCCACCAATCACTACCATTTCTTATATGCCCACCTCCCACCTTCCATGTGCCAAACACTTCTCTCACAAATGAAAACACTGCTTCCATAAATAACTCCTATTCCTCACTCACTCCCCGACTTTAATTTACTCTCACCTTTAGCCAATCTACTTGCAATTTCTCTTAGTATATCTTAACACAAGCCTCTTTTTCTAGCTCACTCATTCCCTCTATTTTGAAAACTCTACAAACCTTCAACCTTGCCTCCACCAAGTAATGGTCAGACATTCCTCCAGCTATATGTCCCCATCCAAGAATCTCTCTTTTGCATGCCTATAAATTAGTGAAGAATCCAATAAAGCATGCTTACCACCTTTCCAACTCACCTATGTCCATCTTTTTAAACAAAGTATTCCCAATCATCAGTTCTTTTTCAGCAGACTACTCCAAAAGCTGTTCAGTTTCATTAAAAAATCTAGGTACCCATGCCCCCAATCATATATTCAAGTGCTACACTATTAACTCTTGCATTCAATTCACCTATCCTTAATACCCAATCTCTTTCATCAAAATTGCTGACACACTCACTCAATTCCTCTCAAACTCCTTATAGCTCTTCCTCCCTCCTCTTACTTCCTCATTAATAAACACTAACAATCACCCACTTTCATATTTATCCATATTAGTCTGGGGGTTTCCTTCCTTACTCTATTACACCTCCTTAACTCTCAACCTCACACTAACCCCTGACTTTACCCCTGTGAAATTTCCATACCATTTTTCTTCCCTCCTCTTGAGTTTCATTTCACTCATAGCCAGAACATCCAAGTTCCTCTCCTCAAACATACTATCTATCTCTCCTTTTTATCATCAAGCTGAAACCCATACACATTCAGATGCCTTAGCCTGAGGCTTTGATGAAGATGAGCACCTCTTGCTTGGCTGTAGAAGTTGGTGTCTGAGTTTGTGAGGTTGTCTAAAAGAAGGTTGTAAGTAAAAATGAATAAAAGTACATTATTAGGTTCAACAATGTAGGGAGACTGATTATTTTGAGTCTAAGTCTGAGTGGAGAGAACTTGCAGGAAATCAAGTGTTTTAGATGCCTGGGAGTGAATATGGCAGTAAATGGAACCATGTGGTGGGTATGGGGGAAAATGTTCTTGGTGCAGTGAGGTATGTCTTTAAAAGCAAAGAATAGTATAGAAGATGGTATGGTGGTCCCATCAGCATCGTAATGATGCGAAAAAAAGGATCACACAAGGGTCAAACATTTCTCGGTATCCCTCCCTGTTAAACATTTCTCATGACCTTTAGAAGCTGAGCTGAGGAGTACATACAAATTTCCTCTCCAAAAATAATGACTACTTGCACTATGTGCAAAGCAACCTTTGTTTAATGAGCATATATTATCTTACATGCTGCTAAGCTAATGTTAGAAACATATCACTTGTACTCTACTAACAAAATATACAATTATACAACAATGCCTCATTAATAAACACTGAGAACCTTTCATGAATTTCTAAATTGTGTGAGTGAACATGGTTCATAAGGATTCCAAAGTAGTAAATGCAATATGTTACTGATAAAAGAAAACTTTCATGCGCCTATTTCAGTTAACACAGTATTGCACATCAACTCATTCTTTCTCATCCTGCACTGTCAGAGTTAAAAATTGCAGGTTCAAAAATACCCGAGAATTATTGCAAATCGAAGCAATGTAATACAATGAGGAAAACCTAACTAAAAGAATTTTTAAAAATGAAAAATCAACAGTAATAACTGTCAATACAGTTATCATTACCCGGTAATAAAAAAAAAAATAGTAGTTACAAATTTCAAAAAAAGAAACCAATAATTAGAAATCTATCTTCTATCTAAATATCTGATTTCTTATTTTTCAAGAAACTACCTTCTTATAGGTACTTACAACAGAAAAGTTTTCACACTGCTATAATCAATCACATTTCCTTAGCATGCCAATTTGAAATTACTGTTCAAAATATGACTAAGAGCCAACAACAATTAATTGTCACCCACCTGTTCCTTCTCCAACATATCAGCTTTTCGTAATATCTTCATAGCGTAAACATGACCAGTATCTTTTTTTTGCACCAATCGTACCTGCAAAACACAAGGTGAAGTATTCAAACTTGGTAATTATTTATAATATCTACTGGTATTCAAAATCTATGAGAAACAATGTATATATAACAAGGTAAAATCATTACCATCAGTAATATTTTTCCATGGTAGCATGTATTGCTGATGAAATAAGTGAAAACAGTACTGTAGAAAAAAGTTACAATGTTTGTAGAAAGACTTGATATGTATGAGATATCATACTATGCATGTCCAGAAGACACTTTTACACCCAAAAGAATTCAAGATTGGTATGCTTACATGTAAACTTCACCCAGACCAGTGAGGTCATTGCAAACAAAAACCAAAAATGAGCTTATCCATCACACACCATCTCATTCCTGAAGTGTCTAAGAAGGAGAAATATAAAAGGAGAGGCAAGAGAAATACCACAATCAGACTCCTTGTGGCATGGCAACAGAAAAATGAGTGTCTAATAAAAATGACTTTCCTCCACTGACCATTTAAAAGTTATTAACCCTTTCAGTACTACAGACATCAGTCTACTGTTACTAAACATGAAGCTCTGAATACCAATCAGCAAAAGAAATTTCTTGCAACAAGTTGAATACTATGCACAATACAGAATCTGTTAACCATAAAGCAGTTTCCTGCCAATCATGGGGTTTTACATTCCTGGAAGACCCCATGGTTTGCAAGTATTTTCTTTTACCATAAAATTGCTCTAAACCTTACAGATCAAATAATGCAACTATAACATGCTTCTATTAGAGCAAGAAATGAGTGATAATTGAGTTTATACACTGGAGAACACCACTGCTGGCTGACATAATACACATGTCACTCCTACACTCAGATAAATGAATAAATACCTAACAAGCATACCATGTACAACTAACCTATTAAGGAATAAAACCTATAAGGAAGTAGTTTACCACATTATGCCAATAATGACACTCAAGCATCTCCTTACCTCTCCAAATGCTCCTCTGCCAATAACCTTGAGGGCCTCGAAGTCCTCAACACCTAACCTAGACCTTTTAAGACGGAGGAACTCTGTTTCCTTTTGTGCATGTTGTTGCCGTTTCTCTTGTTTCTGGTCTTCAGACAGTCCTTCTTCTTTCATACTCTCCTCTAGTTTATCTTGCCTATAGAAAAGAAAATGTTCTGATGCATAACACAACACAGAAAAGCATAGTCAATTCAAAAAATATAAAACTGTACTGTTCACATCTATGATGCAAATTTATTTTATCTTCAAATTGACTGTTAACAAAATACAATCTGAGATTATTCTTCCATCACTACAGTAA
>JAUTXX010392286.1:0-13113 GCA_032273605.1 Panulirus laevicauda
TATAAAGCGGACCAATACGACTTCCTCTCTTCTGTTCTGTCCTTAGGAAGTCGGTCGTTACGCTATTTCTTGCTTAATCTAATGTTTTAATGTCAGGCTGGTCCATTTGACTCAGCCACTGAGGAAATGTAGATTCCTTTCTTAAGGAAAGTCATAACCCAAGCTACCGGTGGTTCGAGATTACCTCCCCAACGTCTGAGGCCGATCTAGCCAACATGTATGCCTGCTCATTGCCGTAAATGTTGCAAAGACCAGGCACCCATATCAAGATAATATGTGACACATGAATCTAGCTCATTATTGCTATTGCCCTAAATTTCATTCGACTTTGTATAGCCAGAGTTTACAGCTTGAAGTGCTGATAACGATTCGGAAAAAAAATACAAATGCTTTTCTCATGATTGGAGTCAATTATAAAGTTGTTGGCTTTATCAATAACAAATAATTCCGCGCAAAGATAAGATATATGGTTTGGTACACGGTACGTGAGGGAACATTCAACAGACCACAACTTGCACCCACACTTTCATCCATCTTCTGGCACAGAAGTGGACATAAGACAGATGCTCTAGTATTATCTTTTGAAAGCACTGGCAAATGGACATAAGACAGATGCTCTAGTATTATCTTCTGAAAGCACTGGCATATCTCACTCTCCGGTCCGTTCTCTTTTATTTTCTTCTGGAGTCAATTTGTCCTAGCATTCATTTTTGTTAGCTCTCAGTGAGCCAGAACAACCTTGGCCAGCGTGTCCCTTTCATTCACTTTACACAGTACTCACTGAGGCAGTGCAGTCTGAGGGTCAGGGGGGTCTGACGCCTCCGCTGACAACCTGTTGGATGAGGCGACAGGTAGAAGTGGTGTTTCTCCTGGCCATCAGAATACCAATCACACTTTGGTGCTAGTATTTCCCAACGCAGCCGGAGAGGAAGGTGTACATTCGCTTTAACTTCCAATCGCGTAACTCTACTGCATGACACGTTTCCAAGGCACATTCTCACACATTTAGGTTGTAACACATCCAACCTCCTCAGAGTACAATCGCTTGCCGAGCCATACACCTGTGGACCAAAGTCTAACTTAGATCTCATTAGGGACTTATAGACTATCAATAAAGATTTTGAGTCAGCTCCCCAAAAGGAATCCGAAAGATATTTGATAATATTTAACCCCTTATCAAATGATCAGTTGTGCTTCTGTTTCTACGGAAAGCACACTATTGATCATATAATAAATTCCTTGACTCTAAAATAGAATAAGCCTTTTATTTACCATTCTTCCCATGACCTTACAAATGCAGCTCGTGAGCCAATTAGGAAGGCCTCCAGCTGTCTGTCTTTCTCATGCAACCTTTCTCATGAGGTCATTCGTAAGGCGTCCAAAGCCCATCAGGATCGAGACGACGTCCTCATAAGTGCCATGAGTTTGGAAACGTTCGAGACGTCCAAATCTCATTGTACGATGCTAACATCTTAGGTTAGTCTGAGTGAGATGCTGAATTATCTCATATATCATCCTGCTGGGCCCTGGGCTGGAACCTTTACGGGATGGTCATCATCTTCTGTAGCAGAATCAGTCACTGCTTACCCGGTAAAGTGTCTCAAAGTAGCGCCGGACGCACAAGGCAGAGATGAATTCTCCTGCGGTCGCCTCTCAGTGAGAGCAACAATAATGTGTGAGCTGTCGCGTGGAAATATCACTTTCACCAACAACCTCCACAACTTTAAAAGCGAGGCGGTCGTTGTACCTCATAAGCTCAGCAACCTAAGGTTCACGACCAGCACGGACAACTGCCTGGAATGCCACCAACACTTCGCTTTAAGGAAGCCACTGCATACCAGAGGCCTAGAAATGCTACCCAGCCAAGTACATCACAACTGCCTAATGTCCAACATTATCAGTTCATAGAAAATATTTAATGTAACATAAAATATTTCCTTAAATCACTCGCTCCGAGACCAAACGAGTAAGCGAGGGTCAGTAACTACAAGCAGGGTGGTTCAAATTGTCGCTTCCAGTCACAGTCCTGTACCATCAGCTGTGGGGTCAGCTTCCACTAAAAGATATAGTTCAAAAAGAAGACTTTAAGAGCTCCAGACATACAAAACTCCGAAAAAACTTCGTAAAACTTCGATGACTTTAAAAATAGTTCTCTAATCACCGCCATGTATTTACGTCTCGGACGAGGTAATGCCTTGTTTCCATGGACTGTGTGTGCAATGTCTTGAACAGATCTGACCACATGAAGCAGACAAGCCGTCTTTGGCCCCACACACAAGCGCTAGGTCGCTTCTGGCCGTCGGGCTACAGTGGTTGGTGGTAGGGAGAGGTGGTAATAGAGGGTTGAGGGCGGGTTGGGGTATGGTTCGGTGGCAAGGGTAACAGGCAGTGGTAGGACTGGAAGAGGAGAAGGGATGGGAGACACAGGGTAGGTGTTGCATCGGATTTAACTCGACTAAAATAGGCTTAACTCCTTGACTACGCCAGACAACCCTCAGCTGAATAAAACTATCCGGTGCCAGCCAGAATAAAGTCCTAAAAGAACGTTCATAGGAATGAAGGTGTTGAGTGAGATAGGGTGAACGGCATCATCTGGACCTAACCTTGAAATTCAGGGTGAGGGACGTGAGTCTGGCTTTGGCCACGGGTGATTAAGCGACAGGTATCAGATAGCAAAGGTACTCGATGTTGTGGTTATCATAGATGGTTCATGATGAGATGTCCCCTGCTATGACACTGAGAGACAAACAAGGAGGAAAAACTGATAACTGCCTTCGGATTGGATACATGAAATCAATATGGTGGCCATGTGTGAATCCAAGTACACTTTGTCGATGATAAAAGGTTCTGATACAACAAAGGTGTTTTCAGTTAAGGGATCGATGTTTTTATTCTAGATCTGTTCTATATCTTTGGGCTCTATACCGTGACGTAAACAACTGAATTACTCGAACAAAGTCGAAACGTCAACAGTTATCCCTAGGTAAGGCAAGGGTGTGAATAACAAGCTTACTTTTAATAAAGTGAAAACGTATCGTGAATAAGTTCGACGTACGGAGCACACATGTCCAACAATGGACTCGACATCGATTTAAACTTAAAATGATATATTTCCCACCCTGAACTCAGGTGTTGAGAGAGCTGTTAACCTTGAATGTAGTCATGAGAAGGCGATTCAACAGAGAAGCTTCACAAGGCTGCATTACTTGTACGTGGGGAATGGGACTGTCCATAAGCATAGATCTAAATAAACCCAGCAAGGAATGTCACAACACCTTATTGTTAATAACAAGATACCTGAAGTTTGAAGCTCGTATCCACTTTTCGCATCTAGTCGGTAAAACTTACCATATGAAACTATGTAATGTATGTCCTGAAATACGAATTGTAACATCTTATGTAATATCAACCCACTGGGGTCTGACCAAGACCCTTTGGGACCCCTGTAATCCTTTTTGCGCTGCCGCTCACAGGATGAGCATAGGGTACACAATAAACTTGCCGGGGACACCGGCACAAATCAAACCATTCGCTCTATAGTCACCAACTTTGGAAATTTTGCCTAGATGTGGCTGGCAAAATATGTATGAGGAAGCTAGAGTCAACCACCAGACTGTAAATATTTGAGGCTGGCTGGATAGGCCTCCATTGCATAGGGGATATTTACTACTAGACAGAGGGTCGGCTCAATGTCCAAAAACGTCAGGAAAGATCAGAGGGATTTTCTCTGCGGCTTCTTTTCATGTGAGGAAGCATGCCATCCTTCCCCTGACTCAGTATTCCTCGTCCACGACCCTTGCCCTGTTCGCCAAGCGCGAGTCGTAAACAGGGACCCCCTAGTTCAAGCCGCTGCCCTGGCTGGGTAAGGATGGAAGTTGCAATCCAGAGGAGGATATATGAACCATTACCGTCAGCACCTGGGAGCCTTCCAAGGGGCGCGCACAACCCCAGAGTTTAATGAATCACATCCACACGATGAGGGAGTCTTTCAGGAGCAATGTGAGCCTCGCCCGGCGACACACTATGTATATCCCTGTTCGACGGAAGGCAGTCATTGAGAAGGAGTCAAGATGGATCGGGATTTTAAGATAGAGAGAATAATATTCCAAAATTAAACAAACCTTTATCTTACTGCCAATGAGAGACAATGCATCCTTTGGGATGATAATAGCACTAGTCGTTTCAGTATCACTTCTAATTTTACGAGTGAAATATGACATAATACGTGTGGCATGTCATTACGATCTTCGTCGACCCCAATAGCGGTTCGGTGGTGAAAGAAAAACGAGATCGCTGAGGCTAGAGGTCTTAAATTTGACCGTCAAGGAGGAGAGGAGAGTGAAGAGTCACCTGATCACAACCTTTTCAAGTTATCAAATCAGTTTGATAAAGTAGACAGTGAACAGGTCTTCGAAACATTTAAGGTTAAGAACAACTAAAGGACATAACATGAAACTAACCAAGAAACTTTGTTAATAAAGATTTTAAGGACGTACTTCTACAGTGTAATCGTGGTGGATAAATGGGATGCACTGAATGAGGACACAGTAAAAACGGATAGACTACAGAAGTTTAAAAAGAAAAAAATACGATAGTAGTAAGGCTCGAGCGATGGGGCGCGAGCAATAAAACTCCCTCCTTGTACAGTACCTATAGGTAATCACACACACACACACACACACACACACAAACATCCACCCACCCACACACACACAAACATCCACCCACCCACACACACACACATTCATCCACCCACCCACCCACACACACACAAACATCCACCCACCCACCCACCCACACATACACACAAACATCCACCCACCCACACACACACGCAAACATCCACCCACGAACACACACACACTCACGAGAGGGGGGGGGGACGAGTGCAAAACTCCGTCCCCTTACAGAAAAAATAGGGAAGTACATGCACAGACTCTAGACTTGATTATAACCTTCAAGTTTTTAAACTGGTTTGGTGACGTCGACTGTGAACAGGTCCTCGAAAGATGCGATCCAGGCCACAGCACGAGACTTAACAAGAAACTTGTTAGAAAAGATGTGAAGAAGTACTTCTATAGTGGAAGATTAGTGGGTGAAAGGCACATATGTTAGTGTGAATGCTGACAACATACAGAAGTTTAGAAATCTGTGTTAAAAGACAGTGTTTAAAAGATGGGGGCCACATGCATGTAGAACACCCTCCCCAAATTTCACCTCAAACTCAGCGAACATACTTGGTATTATTGTGGCATCCAATCTATCCTAGAAATCCCACATTAGAGAAACATGTACCCAAGTCTGTCTTCTAGAAACTGGGTGTCCTGATTAGATATCGGATTTTCTTTTCTTCCGAAAAGTTACTCCGTTTATACAAAGGCTTGACCCGTCCTTATATAGAGCACTGCTCTCACATCTTGGGTGATTCTAGCTCTGCATCCTTGACAAAGCCGAGTCGAAAACGGTCAGACTTATAAATTGTCCCAGGCTAACTTTCAGAACTTGACCCGCTTGCCATATACGCCGCAAAGATGGTTCACTTTCCCTTGGGTATAATAGCCCGTTCTGGCCCTTGCCCAGACCCTTATGGTTGAAGTTAAAGACCATCCATCACACCCAAGGGTTCGTACCGTCGTGCTTAGAGCTCTTATCTTCATACTGAAGGGTCGTACCGTCGTGCTTAGATGTCTTATCTTCATACTAAAGGGTCGCACCATCGTGCTTAGACGTCCTATCTTCATGCTGAAGGGTCGTACCGTCGTGCTTAGAGCTCTTACCTTCATACTGAAGGGTCGGGCCGTCGTGCTCGAGGGCTTATGTCATTAACCGGGTGCTCTCTGAGGCGTATGTGGCTTCTTAAGTAACTACTAGGCGGCTCTCCTTAGCCGAGAGATCCCAGGGACTCTATGTTGACGCGCCACAACCTCGAAGAAAAGAGAGAGAGCTCGCTGCACTTCGCTCTCTTCCGCTGGCTTGCAACATCCAGGTCAGCTGTCCTCATTTACCGTAATTCAACCAGTCACACCATTGGTCACCCTGGAGGCTCCGACACTGGTTAATCTACACTTTCCTACGCTTCCAAGAAGGGGACAGTACACGGTATAGCATTCACACTCAGAGGTTTGTAAATTTGCAGCTGAATTCGGGCTCCGAACGTTCCGCCTGACACCGTCGCTTTATATACTTCACTTAACCCCTAACCTAACCCACAGTCACATATGCTTAGACTGATTTGTGCCTTTATCACCGTCTAGTTCATTGTGCAACGGTACATGACCGACTATAGATGTAAAAAAAAAATTGGATACAATCTTAGACTTTCAGGTATCTTGTTATTAACAATAACTTGACATTTCTTGTTAGATATTCCTTAGACGCGTCCCTAAAAGGCTATATTTTTGCACATTCTACTACAGACCATACAATTCACATGATTAGCATCATCAGATAGGCCAAAACGCCATTAGTACCTATAACCAAACCTTCCTCTAGCAATTACATCTTGCAATCTGCCGATCTTACTTTTTTCTGCATATACGTACATGTTCTACGTTTCATGTGATGGAAAATGTTTCTACATGTGCTTATTTGAACTCGTCTATATAGCTTCAAAGAGGATGTTAGTTCCTTTCTAATACAGTCTTGAAGCTTCTGATTGACAACTCAATGTTGTTTTCAACAGCTTCTTTACCAAGTACATGCTTGGGTAAAGCATCACTTATGTCATGCTCACCGAGGCGTATGTGAGAGGGAGACAAATTCAAAGAATAGAAGGAAAAAAACCCTCGTCATACTGGCAACAACAGTACTATGATGACCGCGAATCTGAAACAGCTCAAACTTATAGCCAAGCAAAGAGGTAAAGGATATAGACAACTTCGAGCACCTACAGTGCTAAAACTATTTCAAATATCTGTTGGAGTAGCGAGGGAACGAGCGCCTGAAGACAAACTGACTGGGAACGGTTTGTTTGTGGACTACATCAACACCCTCCTCTGAGCCAAACCTGTAAAGACATCACGAGGAAAACAAACAGCCTCGAAAGGACAAAGTGGTTTGTTGTTATTTGACTTCCATTGTCTTCCAATTTGTATCTCATCCTGAAACGCTTACGAATTGGTCACAAATGGTGCTCATCCCTTTTTGCTAATAACCTGCTGCTACCTAAGACTAGGAATGTTTTGTATAACAAATCCAGGATACAGAGGATCTGAAACAAATTAGGCGAAACAAGCAAGACGATGATGAGTGTGATATGCCATTAGCCGAATCTGAACTTCAAGTGCCCCTTCGTAGGGGTATGGGTGGTGACCATCGGGAGGAGAGTATCACTTATAACATTATTCGACTTCTTAGACGTGCACCTGGCAAACCATTGTTAGTTACGACAGGTTCATTTACCCTCCTCATGGGCAAAGAGCCTAATTGTACCAATACCTAAACACAATCGACCTGGTGACTTTCGTCCCATCTCACTGACGAGTTGTCTATTCAAAACTTTTGGGAGGATGGTGCTCACGAGACGGAATCATAGAACATACATCAAGATGCGTTTTGGTGTGTACCAAAATGTCATTAGCATAATCAATAGTGATATTCCTGCGACTTTCTGGAATTGATTTCAATAATCCATCCACGGCATAAAGTGTATACAACTGTATCACTCCTTTTTTAACAATCTATAGAGACAGACGGCACAATTACACCATATTTCTTGACCTAAAAGCTTCTTTTGATATTGCTAATGGGGCAAGTTATCTTGTGCGAGTTAGCAAAAAAATTTATATATGTCGTCAGCTCATGCACTGGTTACTCGGTTATCTCTCTAACAAAAAGTCTGCCTTGTTGTCTCAAGGCTACAGAAGTGAAGATGTGTTATCTAGCACTCCACAAGGTGGAGTACTTAGCCCGACCTTGTTCAGTGTACTTATCAGTAATCAATTCCAGAGAGTCCCAGAAATATCATAATTAGTTATGCTGATGACATTCTTGTACATACCAAAACATCGTGCAATGCAAGCCGTTTTTAAGTACATACACACATCCTGTGAAAGCCTTGGTTTTATATTTCCTGCACAGGAAACCAAGGGCATCAACAGATAGTATGAACAGACCATCTACAATGTGATGGACAACCCATAGACTATTATGTCTCTTCAATTGAATAACTTGACGACTCAGACCCACGCACTGCGGTAGGATGGAGGTAACCTCGCTGCGGGAGTATGCTGCCTCGCCTGGTCAATACACGTGCCAGTCACTGCACCACTCCACCAGGAGGTAAAGGGACTAAGTTCCCCTTTAGGAAAGGTCAACCAAACACAGACACACATTGCAATACAATACCTCCATAAACAAATAAATAAATGTGTGTGTGTGTGTGTGTGTGTACATATTCAAGTCCACCTATCTATTCATTTCTTTAACTCTGTATGGGTCTATCTATCAACTTTTCTATTCATTTATCTCGATCTATCTGTAGTAGTTAGGTCGCTGATCACGGCTCGCGCACGGCCCCTCCCCTACCTAGGCTAGAGTTCTGGAAGGCAGAATATACAATTTGGTTGTCTGGGTTTTGAGGGTAGAAGAAGACAAGATCATCACTAAGAAGACCTGGGAAGAAGAGGAGGAGAGCTGGTTGTCGAGTCGCATCCACTCGAAATAAAAATGAATATTTGAAGCTAGACTGCAATGGATAACAGCCGAGCTGGGTGTTAAAGTAAGAACAACCACTTCAGCTGACAATGATAATAATAACAATAATATGTAAACTCATTTTAAACATGTTTGTTGTCTCGAAAGAATAAAAATCCACTCTTAGCTTCTTCCTCTGTTCTTACTTTTGAAGGGTAACAGTGAGCACAACTACATAATCCCAGAGGCGCACCAATGGGGACCCAGATGCCACTGACACAGGATATGATATTGATGGGCAGGGCGTCCTACATTCAGTGCCTCATCCGGGACCAGCAGAGCTCCAAAATTAATGACGAAGGAACACTGACAGGGCGAGTTACCCGGCTGTGTTCGTATATGCCCTGATGTCACTCAGCGCTCGTATGTATGAACTGTACCAAGATGAAGGCGCTACACTGTGCACGTCAGCCAGTTGAACTACATCGCGAGTTTATGAGGTCGCAGCACTGCACCATAAATGCACATGTTAGCAGGTTGAACAATACCATTAGTGTATAGACTGGCAGTACGACACCGTTAGTGTACATGTCAGCTGGCTGAACTGTACTGTACAACCCCTGGAATTACATACTTTCGTGATTATAAAAGTATTAATGTGTTTTATCACTTTACGCCCTAGGTTCATTCCTCAAACGAAACAAACGTCTCCATTCACACCAATACTGTTTAACAATAGTGTCCCATTCCATCCGTTCCCCAGTCATTCCTCAAACATCTTTATTCGCTATATCATTTGCTGTAATCTTTGTCTCACTACATCAATCCGCCTCTTCCTAGGTCTGTACAGTACAGCAGTTACTGCCTTCGGTTTGTTATGAGGCACCCGACCGCTTTACGCTGTCCTACAAACGTCACAGAACACCGCCCGGCAGCAGAGTCATTTTCGCCTTTTAAGCAGTTCGCTCACCACCACTTCTGTACCTCCGACTTCTCCATGACTATAGGGCTTTATTGCAAGTCTTACTTCGTCCCTCTGTAATGACTTCCTCTCCATTTTATCTCCAAATGCTACTGTAGCAAGTGACTGGATTCTCACATTCATTTCTAAAGTTCTTTAAAACACTTTCTCATATTCTTTTATGTTGAAGGTTTTAGTCTAGAACAAAAGTCCACGTCATACTTCCGTTCTCCCTGACTTGTGTTGTATACACTCGCTCCTACCACATTCTAGTCCTCTGCTTTTATTTACTATAAGAATAGTCTCATTCTCCTTTCAATTCTCATTCACTCGTGTTTCTTTTATTCGTTTTATACAGTCATTTCAACTTAATCTATCCTCAGGACTTTACAATTCACATTCTTTGCCCTCCAATCATCACTTTTAGGTAGAAACAGTTCAGAAGGAGAAACCTAACCTATGTGATAAGTGTTGGATGGCTTTATGGTTTTGTGGGGTCGATTCCTTTTTGGGATGTTCTTAAACACTTAAGTCAGTTTACTTCGCTTTAGCAAACTCTAAGATTACATTAATATTTAGAGGATAGGATTAACGTGTTCAGCTGACAAGAAAAATGGCAGAGAATTCGTTATAACTAATTCTTTCCAGAGCAGAAACTTTCAGTTCATCTTTGCTAAAGATAGACCAGAAGAATCAGAAAATGGACCATCACACGACAAGGTCTCTTGCCAGCCAGACATCTGGCGAGTACAACAACGCAAAAATCTTTACGACACTAGGCTTTGCAGATAGTACGCTACTGTTTTTGTAGTGAATCGCACGAGGTTTCAATTCAATTCTCATCACTATGAATAATTCTAAGTCGTGTAATTCTGGTTAGTAGTTTGCTGAAACATATGTTGAAAGGTTAAAGACCCAGAGCGGAAACAGAAAGTGTTGGGTGGCTACCGCCTCTGCCAGGATTAGAGCCACCTGACGTTGACCGTTGTTGCCACATACACAATAATGATCTAAATTTGACTGGATAAACTTTCGCATCGTTAGTCATTATTTACCTGTACTTTCTCCCTAGTATATGAAAACCAAAACTGCTCACCTTCAAACACTAATTAGTAAATAAGCGAGGAAACCACTTACCGTACAATCGTAACTATTTGCACGTTCTAACGTTCATGGCAGGAGGCCAAGTGTAAAGGAATCAGTTCGAGCAAAACAAAGGAGTATAAACACTTGAGTACAACAAAACATTAACACTATACTACGTGAAAATGTGCGAGAAATCTATGCTTTCGTGCCTTTACGTACCCTAACGTTAACATACACCCCTGATACCTACATTATCTGGTACTTTCAACTAATGCGTGGTTGTCTTCGTACTCGCAGTGTTTATAATAGAACATTCATAAAACGTATTTCTACCTATATCTTGCATAAAAACCCACATATTGTGATGTTCAGGCTACTTCTATCACTTCTACGCCATGTGAGGACTGCTGCGCATGTGGAGCTATGACTGACTTGCCAAACCTGTTGCCGGTGACTGTAGAAAAAAGCTTTGGCCTTTGGCTCACCTCTTGTATGTACACAAACGCTATATACATCAAACCACTCGTCAGGGGCATGTTGAGTACCGATACCCCTTCCCCCCCGGAGCCGTTGCACACCCACCATGGTTCTTAGTTCTAGATGCACAGGGCACGCTCTCGCTTCGTGTAGACCTAGCTAGATCTAAACCCGCACGTCTAAGATCATAGTGCACACAAAGGGTCATGTGAAGCATATCCTGTAGTCGCAGTTTATCCTGGGGGGGCCATGCATGACAAGTGTGAATAATTATAA
This sequence comes from Panulirus laevicauda, assembly GCA_032273605.1. Lineage (NCBI taxonomy): Eukaryota > Metazoa > Arthropoda > Malacostraca > Decapoda > Palinuridae > Panulirus > Panulirus laevicauda. The sequence goes on from JAUTXX010392286.1 coordinate 11,435, forward strand.
ACTGCCGCCGCCCAGTTAGCCCTACCGTTGGACGAACGTGATCCTGAGGTGTCACATGAAAATATGAGCAAATACGTCTACTGACCTGGGAACACGTGATTCACTCTCGATCATCCATCTCACCATCATCGAATATCCATGAGTCTTGCGGGCCGGATGGGAGTTGCTGGTGTGAAGTAGGGTAAGGGAACGAGACAGCGTAGCTCACTCTCAGTAGTGGTGATGGCGACGATTGGTGGGTGTGGGGAGAGAGTTTCAGTTGCTGATATTCACCACCCATCTCGCTCCCCTCCACTCCATCACATGACTCAGCGTCAGTAACAAAATTCTTCTCTACTCTTCTGTTTTCAAATGTCACACATGAATAAACTTTGCAGGTGAGTGTTATCCACAGCGAGAAAAAGGAAAATGTGGCAATGAAAACATGAGAGCAAGGGCTAGAAATGTATTCTTTTCGACTAGCTTCGTAACGGAGAAGAGCAAATTTATGGCTCTAGCTTTCACTTTTCGTAGATATCTTTTTACCCAGGCTTCGCAGTCTCTCAACCCATCATTTACACCTCCCTTCCTGGCATCGACGTTAATTACACTCCAAGCAAGACTCATGTTTCTCATGCTCCTTATTTCCCCAACGCCACTGCGTTGTTCCAAATCCACCTAAATGTTACCTTCGTCAACAGCGTATATCGTCAACAAACACTCACTCACACTTGGGTTACGCCATCCACTGACCCATGAGTATTTACATTGCAAGTGCCGCATGAGATGGTTGATGTGATGTTTGCCCTCCAGTAACATAATCTTTCGGCCAGAATAATTTGCATGATGTTCATGACCTCGTATTAAGCTGCAACTGCTTCGAGTGCCTGTGTAGACGAACATGAGTAAATCTAGTGCATTCGAGTCACACCAGTGCAGTGAATCAGTGAGATCAAAGCAATGAATCAAGTCTGATCCGGAGAACCAGGTTAGATACGAGTGTACTAAGAAAGATTCTGCTTAGCGAACGAAAAATAACTGTCACTGAAATGTACCAATGTACCACAGTACGCAGTATTTGGCACACTAAGCCATACCTGACACAGTAACCCAGACGTAGCATTGGAAGCCAGACCTGACGTAATAAGTTGGACTTAAGACAGACACCCAGACCTAGCATAGTAAGCCGGAGGTAGGGTGCGGGTGAGGTGGGTCGTCCTGGGAAGGTGAAGTCACACCGCCAACGTATAGCGCACAGCGCTGGCTGGCGATCGACCAGGCTGGGAGGCCACAGGTACATGACCACCACCTCAGCTCATGTGGATGCACGACTCTCGGCTGTCCACGGGCATACATAACGCTTCATGTGTTATTAACACATGATGAATACCCGTGTGGGTAAATGACCGTTTGGCATTTTAGTGTTAGAAATGGACCAGGTGAGCCTTAGGTTTGTGTAGGAACAGCTGACGGAAGGACACACACTGGGCCAGCTGCGTGGTTGGCGCTGCTGACTGTTTGTCGTACAAATATTTCTACGAGAGTAGAGCTCGCTTCAGGTGGTTGTCTTGAGGTGCAACTGCCATAGGATTATAATCAACGGCAATAAGCAGCAGTTTATGTTGAAAGATGGAGAGAGAGAGAGAGAGAGAGAGAGAGAGAGAGAGAGAGAGAGAGAGAGAGAGAGAGAGAGAGAGAGA
>JAUTXX010392397.1:0-13112 GCA_032273605.1 Panulirus laevicauda
TCTGATGCCTGTTCTAATTGGAATTTTCTCAGAGGAGGGGCCACAGCAACAGAGCCTCCATAACTAAAGAACTCCAGTGCCTACTTGTCAAAAATATGTGATTATTATAACAATTTTTTATGATAATTCCATTTCAAAAAGCAAAGCTAAAACACAGTATGAAGAAAGTCACCATTAACACAAGAAAAACTTTAGAAACATATCCTTGAAGATCCAAAGGGGAACTTATGGTAAAATGGGGCAATTTTTCAAAAAAAATAAGATTAATGAATTACTTTTTTTATGTTAGCTGAGATGGCAATGGGATAAAAAGTACATTACATAATCTTTCTCATATATTTAGGTTGAAATCAAAACTAATACTGCATCTAGTTTATTTACCCAACACTTGCAGATTAAACGTCTCTTCTGTTATACCAGCAAGGTTGGATGCTAAGCATGTGTAGTCACCATCATCACCCTCCTGTACCAAAAATAGAGATAATATAAAACATAATTCAATTAATACATACCTGGGAACTTTAGAGCATACAATACACATGTCATGCTATAAACAGACCCTTAAGTTGCATATGCTAGTAGCCACTTGCTAAAAATAAATCCAGATTTAAAGCTGGTCATGACCAAATTATTTATCACAATACCCATTAAGGATAAGATTACACAAATTAATGCAGAAAACAAATGGTCAAAGTAGAGATGACATTAGATAGCAGAGATAATTTCCAGCTGGTTAGCATGGTATGAAGCCCAAGGCAAGATGAAAATAAACAATACCAGAGACTAACATTAACTTTAAACTGTTGGGAAAAGAAAGGGGAGATAAGCCTAACCTCAACCTTGTCAGGAATTCTTTAGTCATACTTTCAGTCTTGGAGTTTTGTAATAAGAACAAAAATAGGAATGTCTGTGTAACCCAAAAGCTAAGTTGGAAAACTCAACACAAAAGGTACAGGATATCCTTAGGGACACTACAAAGAGGTGCAGTGAATGTCCAGGGGGAACAAATATTGAGGTTTATGGTAAATCAGAAAAGATGCTAGGAAAGTATACTAAACTTGTTAGAAGTTTAAAGATAACCAAAGGAAGGTTGTGGTTGTAGGATTACTTTGTAGGTATGATGTGGGATCTGTGATTATATGTAGAATGTTAAGTACTGTATTTGTAGCAGAGCTGATGGCACATGTATGTCCAAGGAGGTTGATTACCTAGATCTGTATGGTAGTTTTAGCAAAGATAAGAGCTTACCTGATAAAGATGCTCTGCATTTAAATAAGGATGGGACTGCACATTTAGGCAGGATTCTAAATGAGAAATGAAGAAAGTGTTCATGAAGGCTAAGATATGAACAGGTCACATAAACCTAAGAACTCAGCTGTTATACAAGTCATAACCACTTCCTTAATTATATCCTAGAAACCCAAATTACTGAACATCACAAAATCTGCTGGGGTACAGCATAGGTGCCCCTGTTGTTTTTCTTGCAAGAAGATATTCTACATCTAAAGGGAACTCATTCACCTCAGCATGGAGTTCTGATCATGTAATTGGGTTGGATCTTCTTTTACCTCTCTCTTAGCCAGAATGGTATCAAAGCCTTCAACCTTCTCAGCTCTCCTAAAATCATCTGTCTTCAACTATCCCTTTTTGTCTGCTCTGATGCTGTGTCCTCTTACTGTTCTACAGGTATCATTTCAGACCCTGTTCTTGCTAGTGTCTTCACATGCACTATACTCTATGATCTGAACCTACAGCACACATGATTGCTGTATCCCACAGTTTCTGTGGGGAAAACCAGCTGCACAGATAATGTCTTATTATGACTCCTTTCCATGTCCAGCTAAACTCTGGAATGTTGCCTTTCCACCTCTAAAAGTCAGGTGTGCAAACATCTGAGAAGCTTAAATTCTTTCTGCATTCTTTCTTTTCATACTTATTCACTTTATTTTTTCCCAAGATGGCCATGATTAAGGTATGCTTTTGCCTGTGCCATGTTGGCTACGAAAAAATCAAACGAGTGAATCAGATGAAACATCAGATATCAATACAACACCTGCACAGGTACTATAATGACGAAGACATGTTAAGACTTATAACAGACTGCTTTCATTCAGGCAAAATACTTGATGCTGGTGAGGACCGAAATCTGTACTTGGCTGAGATGATAACGTAAACGGTTGTCCATGTGAAAATGTCAGGTATAATATGTGGCTAAAATGATACTGTATACGGCTGCCCATGGGAAAAGATTAGGTATAATAGGTGAATTCAATATATCAATTAAAATAGGTTTTAATATCCTGGTTGGATGGATGGCAATTTGAACACAAACCCAAATATATTTTGTACAAGTTTTACCAGAAACAAAACATTTCAAGTAGTGAGAGAGAAAGGGAGAATCATACCTGTACTGTAGTGATAATGAGGACATGGTTGTTCTCCAGAAGCTGCAAATGAGCATTAGGCTTCACAGGGTTAGAACCTCTGTACCAAGTTACCTGATTTGAAAGTATATTTTTTAGTAATAATATTCACAAAAGAACATAACAAAAACTGCATGTGAGGCAATGATAAAATGCATTAAAAAGTTGGTTTTGAGCTGGCAGAAAGCATGTTTTAGAAGTAGACTCTTTACTTGCCCTAAGCTTTCATGTACTTATCTTGTGAGCTACTTTGCTAGCAATGGAGAGGGAGGACGTATTATGTCAGTTTTAACCACTGTGATATCTTAAAATATTACAGTACTGCCCTTAGTAACAGAATACCTGAAATAAGTTGCCATATTCTAAATAGAAACTTCTGAAGATGTGTGATGCAAAACTGGACCAAACTGTCAAATTCAGCCGTACAATTATCTCAACTGGATGTTGCAATAACTAATTGAGGTTTTCATGTCAAGGCTTGACTCTTCACCACTAATGCTAAGAGAATACTAATAATTTCAAATACTTACCACTCGAAATTTATACATATTGGAATTATAATTGCCTGGCAACTGAGGACTTTCCCAAAAAGTACAGTATAAAGCTTACGTTAAAGAATCAAGGTTCATGTTCTAGAAGGCTGGAACACGTGTCAATCCTCCTCAAAGTCATTTCATTTCAGATGTTTTCAAGTCATTCATTTAGATATCAATCCAAGCAGATGTACTGACAGATCAACAAAAGACAATGGTCTTCCTTACTATTGCACATGACACAAAAATATTTGCTCTCTTGCCAAACTAAAGGATGAAAGCAACATAACAAATGTATAAAGATGATATGCATCCAAGTGTAAAAATCATCAAAAATCTATGTATACGTCTACATGCAATACAACATGCACAAAAGATCCATTTACTTTTCTAAATGACACAATATTTGTTGTCTAAAACCATTTCTAGGTATTTCATGCAACAACAATGCAGCAGTGAATAACTGCAATATATTAAGAATATGATGAGTAACATTTATATCACACATGTTCAGTATACATTTTCTTTCTTAATTGAAATTCAAAAAGAAATTTTTTAATCAAATTAAAATATCTATTAACATCAATAATTCCATGTTTTCAATAGTTCTCCTCTTCATTCTTCAACTGTTTCAGACTTAATATCTCATCCATTAAGTTTAGCATTAACTGATGGATCTCTTCTTGTTCAAGTTCAAGCATGTATACTTAAGTATACTTAAAAAATAATTGCAATTATTCAGCATAATGAGCATACTTCCCAGTATGCTGTAAGAAATTTCATGCAAAATCTCTTTGAAAACACCCTAGTCAAGGAATATCTCATCACACTCCTGTATACTCTCCTCTATTTAGGTAGACTGGAATGCAAAAAAGAGCAAACTTTGAGTTAATCAATCAAGCTGACTTCATTACTAAACATAGCTAGTCTTACAGTGCAAGTATAACAACACAATTTACCTCTGGGGGTGGATCCCCACTGGCATCACATTCAAACACTACTGGCTCTCCCACAGCTGCTTGGTAGTTCTTCACATCCTGCACTGTATCAATGTCTGGAGGCACTGTAGAAAAGCCATAGCAAAACAAAAATTATTTCTCATGTCAAGATTAATTTCTTTAACACAAACGCAGCCTGCTACATACAAAAAAAGATATATCGTAACAAATATTCTAAAGGTATAACATAAAAATAAAGGCTACGTAAGAAAAGACATGTACTTGGTCAAGCACATTCGGTGTGGGCAATGTATGGTAGAAGATTTTCGGATATCTAAACTACAGTATGGATGTCTACAAACAGGAAAACTAGCCAGAATATCAAAAAGGCATTTTCATTAAGAAATTAATTTCACCAATCTACTATCAGTATATGAAGATCTTTTCCTCAGGACTAAAGAAAAGAATCCATTATAACATACAACTCAACCTGGCTTGTATTGTGGACAGGTGGACAGAATGACTATGACAGTTGGCCACACTTAGGATATGAACTTATCCCATATGAAGGACGATAAAAATTATATGACTATCCTGTTTGTTAGCTTACACATGGAAGATGATAGCATGGATGAAATAATAATGTCAGGGCAGCTTTTTATTTTCATACACAATAGTGCACATCAAAGTTATGCCTCAACTGAAATATATAGATGTTAATGATGGGGAGAAACAATAGATGAGGAAAAGTATCTATAAAATTTTGGAGGAAGTGAAAACATTTGTCTTTCTAAAAGTGCCAAGTCACAGTTATTGGGAATGACTTAAGGAAGTAGAAAGTTCCAAATCTAATTTCCTGTGCTTGATTTTAATTACTCAAACTGGACCAGACTGAGGGGCATGTGTTTTTCAATGTTTCTTTAAGTAATAAAAATCTGGGACTCAAGCACCTTTAAGCCTTTTTGTAGGAATGCCATAAGAAACAAGACTTTTTTCTGTAAATAAATCAAATCATGAAAAACTATTTCTCTTACACAGTATCACAGGTGTTTTGAGCAGGTGAAAAAGTTAGTTAAAATGCCTGTATGATTTCAAAGACAATCATTACTTACATGAAAACAATTCGCCTGTACTTAAAAAAATCACTCTAAGCCTTAAAAAGCCAGATCTGTTGAATGAACATATCTATACTTACCTAAAGCATCAACACGAAAAGTCCTCTTAGTGATTCCAGCTTCATTAGAGACTTCACACATATATAATCCTTCCTCGAGCTTGGTTACTTTTGGAAGAGTTAACCGAGTATTATCACTTGAGATCTTGTACCATGATGTGTTCTGCTTTCTCCATCTATTCCAGTCAATTTCAAGGTTATCAACTGGAGCTGCTGTGCTGAACAATCCATTATAAGGTACATCATACTCAGACATTATATTGTCCAAATAGTTATAAAAATCTTCTTCTGCCCAATTACTCAATACTGACATGTCTGGGTTCTTCTGCACCAATGGAACAGTTTTCTCAAGACGGTTTCCTGCCTGTTCAAAATAAAACATGCCATAAAGGATAAACATTGCAAAGAGAATCACTGTTCACACCTTGCTATACATAATGTGCAGGGAAAGGTGTTAACATCAATTTGCTACAGGAAAAATGGAAAGAAAAATTCAAAGACTTACTTTACCGGAGAGGTGTTATCAAAATAAAGTATTCATAATTACTACAAGTGAAAGGAATGGAGAAGCCTGAAGGCATCATGGTATACAGCATGTACTCACACGTATCTCCTTCTCCAACCCAGGGCAGGATTCATCTACAGCAAATGATTAGGTGGTACCAAGGGTGACATAACATTTGCCTACTTTTGAAGCAATGTCCATTCCAATACAAAATTCAAAAGGTGTTTGTGAATTTGGTGAAGTATAAATTTATACAGGTTTTACTGGAAACTAGTTCATTTAGCCCCAAGAGTAATTCACAGAAATCCATGGACGAGATAAACCCCTTTAAGCAAAAAGTTATCAATAAATGACCAAAACTAATAATAAAGCTAGAAGAAAGTATAGTTTTTGAATACTGATTAGCAATGCATGAGATAAAAATTACTGTTTAATAAACCTGCTTCATGGCATCATTTAACAAGTCCCCACGCATTATTAAATGCCAGCTCAACATCAGTTTAAACGCTTCCCTGACACAAACATTTGTTGTCATGCTTACTTTTGTCCAAGTGATGTGATGAGATTGTTTCCAAAGACCATTCTGTGTTAAAGGAGATGAAATCTTGACTTTACACTCCAGAAATGCCCCATTACCCTCCACGACTGATATCTCTTCTTCAGGATCACCCTCCAACACAGGGCGACCTTAAATAACAAATGAACAAGTAGATGGTCTTAAGATTCTGAGTTTCCATTGAGACATATTATCATCAATAATTTTACGCATACACACACATACACACATGACCTACTTTCCTAAACCTTAGATTTCTATGACACAGTGAACTCTGTCTTAGACTAAAGGGAAGGCTGGATAGACTTGTTTCTATCTTGACTGCCAGTAAGTATTTGACACAGTCCCATATGGGAGGCTATTAACAAATTGTATTACAAAGCAGGAATAAGAGGACACATGTAAGGGTGCCCTCTCCACATAGGTGGAGGTCACAAATTGAGTGCCCTAGGGTTCTGTTTCGGGACTAAAACTTTTTTGATCTCTGTAAATGTTTTGTCTGAATCCTTCCACCTCGAATATGGTCTCCCACTTCTCCTTGTTCCCTCCACCTCTGACACATATATCCTCATATATATCCTCTTCTTTTTTTTTCATACTATTAGCCATCTTCCGCGTTGGCGAGGTAGCGTTAAGAACAGAGGACCGTTCCTTTAAGGGAAATCCTAACTTGGCCCCCTTCTCTGTTCCTCCTTTCACTCGTGGTGTAACCTTAAGCAGATGGTGTCATACAAGTACATATAAAGAGAAAAAGAGAGAGACAGACAGACAGACACAAAGATAGACTGATAAACAGATCTTTTTGTTTTGCCTCTACTTTCATCAAGGGAAATTTACTGAAAGGTAGATTTTGTTTTTGTGGGAGGCTCCAGTCACAGACAAAAGATTACATCAAGGCTGGGCCTTAATTGAAGTATAGAGAGGATTATGAAAAGGAAAAAGAAGGGACAAGGCAGTTACATGTTAGATTAGCAGCAAGGAGCCAAATGCTTGGTGATTGCCTTTATAAGGACAAAAACAACCAGATATAATTGAAAACAGCATATATTAATACTGTCTCAAATCTATACTTCAGAGACTTTAGCATTATTTTGGTAGGAATCTTATACATGCAGGCATTCAGAGTTTAGATACTTTTGAACTAAGGATGTTGGAGGTGGAGACCTACCTGTAGGTTATATGCAAATATGAATATAAATGATATATCAATTTTGATCATGTGCAATGGAGGCATTTATGTGCAAGAGAGAAAGAAAGAATAATGAATAAAAAAACAAACATTTTCCTACTCTTTTCAAAACTGGGAGCCTTTTCACTGCTTGGTTCACAAATTACAAGTATAGAAGTCATAATAAATTCATACACTTTTGATTACTAAAAGTCAATTAATCATTTCAGTCAATTAATCATCTTAATAACATTGAATAAACAGTGTATCATCCCAGACTACATACCAATGACAACCAATGCAGTAGTGAGCTGTGCCTCGCCTGCTGGGTTGACAGCCACACACACATACTCTCCAGCATCCTTTGGCATTACACCCACAATGGTGAGGTCCCGTCCACCTACACCTACAACTAACCTGGAAGAGGACACAAGGGCCTGGGGCCCTCGGAACCACAGACGACGTGGTGTAGGTGACCCTATCAAAAGGAGGAAGATGGCATGAGAAACACATCCCTAAGGACACTACTTATTCAAAGGGTTTCTTTTATCAATTGGAACAAAAATTTATCAACTGTTTCTGAGGGGCATTAAAAAGTAAGTTACTATATGAGTGCAAATACATCTCTTAAGTAAAGCATTATGAATTACTAGATCACCTGTTTAAGTATAAAATCTAAGCACTACTCAATCTAAGAAGTGGTAAGCCAACTACTTCCTTCACTATTCATATAGATGTTCAGTGCCATATACATGCTACTTCATTTGTTTCACTAAATCAATGGGTTTCAATACTTTGTTCAAATCATATCCAGTGTTCCTAAATAAGAATGTTATTACAATAAAGGCCAAAACATTAGCAAGATAATATACTCATGGGTTACTACAACTTTTGAATAATACATTACTAAATGTTTCAATAGGTTACTTCAACCGTGGAATGCCTTCTCAGCAAGGATTTTCTAGAACTGGGATACTCAACAATGGGGTATTATGTCAAGCGTTTTATGCTACAAAGTCAACAGAACAACAGGATTCCACAACAAACAATGCACCATTGAAATATTACATTGGTGGATTACAACAAAAACATGATTATATAATTTTTCTAGTGCTTAGCCAGAACATCCCTATATACAAGCAACAATGTAACCAAAGCACTTCTTGTACTTTAGCACTATATATGTAGTCACCAGAGGGCTACTCTCTTGTGAAGTCCAAAGGAAATTGTCCTAAACTGCAATGGAACATTTGTTTTCATGGGGATGAGTATATCAGTCACCTACAAAGGCTCTTCTTACCTTATGACATCAATGAGTAATTAAAAAAAATAAATGCTGATAACTCTACCATTAACATAAATGTATCCTATCTAGGAAAGAGAAGAGTACAATCAATCATGCAACAGAAAGTAAATGTGTTTTAATACAGTCTGAGGCAGAAAAAGTTAAAAATATGACTGCTAAATTATTCCTTACTTGTACTGTAATATATCAATACTTAAGGTCTAAATCTCATGAACACAGGTATAGATCTGCTAACCAGTAACAGGGCAGGTGAGGGTGACAGTCTGGTCTTCTGTGGTAGTGAAGGTGGTTTTGACAGATGTGTTTCGTGGCCGACCATCAGCAGGCAACAGCATTGCCTCAGCTCCACCTGCAGATATATTCTATCATAACTAAACAACTAAACTGTATACCATAAATATAAAGAATCATTTGCATATAAGGGCAAGATTATTTCTCTTAACCTGACTGGCAAAGTGTGAACACAGGACCATGAAAGGAGGCTGCTATCACTGCTATGGTAGATTAGCAATGTGTAAAAGGCATTTACTTTCCCAAATAGCAGAGGGCTGATTTCTTGTTTCACTTTTATGATTCTAGCTATTCACTCAACTATTATCAATCTCCAAGTGGTAGTTTTTAATGTGTAGCTATTCCTGTAGCAGAAATTAAGGCCCTGACCTGGTGTGAGGACAGTAGCATGTTCTGGCAGGGCTGTGATGTTGACCCTGGGTGGGGCCTGTACTGCTACTCGCACCATCTTAGAGTCTTTGCCTGCTGAGTTCTCTGCCACACATCGATATATTCCTGAATCATCCATCTTAGCTCCTGTGATAACCAGCTTCTCTCCATCACCAACAACCTAACATGAAATCATCAGTTAACTATGAAAGTTTCTCAACAGTGAAACTACTATCTTACTATCAGTTAGGGTATGTAACATTGGTCTGACAGTCTTTTGTAACAAGTTGGTAAGATCATATATCATAAAAGATCTTTTCAAAGAGAAATAGAGAGCACTTTTAAGAACACCTAATATCAAACTCTTCATAAAAATCATACACTACTATACAGCACAAGTTTTGAAATCAGGAAAAGCAATTTTCTCCAACATGGGAGGCCAAAAAGTGAGGTAATGAAAAAGCCAAGCTTTCCTCCCTACAAAAAAGCCTTATTAAATAGGGTCAAGCCGACATGCATTTGGATTTTTCATTCCTACAAACACAGATGTTACACTTGAAAGCAGATGACAACACACATATGAAATAGGTGCTAATGTTTAATGTAATAATTCAAATCTCCTGGAGCCATCATGAGCTACACGGAAATGCCATATGTCATTAGCAGTAATGAGCCATCAGTTAACCTACGAACACCAAAGCAGGACTTATTGGAGCATGTAAATGATACCTGAGCATCTAGCAGCCTCAAACATAAATGCACTGCAACATGGGAAAAAATAGGTGCAATTTTGATGAATAGTAGTGATATAGTATAAGGAAATATGATGATTTACCATCATCATGAAGTTTTATTTGGGCCCCTTGATAACACATGACAGAAATAAGCTCACATCCAGGCTAACAATCTATCATGTTGCTAATGAAACTCTGGGATTATAACTGTTAAAGAAGATTTGTTCCTTTTCTTTTTTGATGTTTTAAGTCTTTCAATATTAGGTTACATTAATTTAAAGGGTCATATCCTCATTTCACTTCTTTACACTTTAAGATGAAAAAGAAAGTGAAGGACTGAAAGGCTGAGTACCCATTACTGGAATGTTCTAAAATATGATTTCTGTTTCCTGAAAACAAAGAGGAGATATGGATATGGAAGAGATGTGCACTTCCTTTGGATAAAGGAATGCATTTCCTCATGGATAACATATTTGCATATATCAAGGGCAGAGATGTGCACTTCCTTTGGATAAAGGAATGCATTTCTTCATGGATAACATACTTGCATATATCAAGGGCAGAGATAAATGCTGAACGAGAGTTGAGGAAAAAGTTTTTTCACACTCCATATGTTAGGTGCCTACCTGAATGGCTTCAGAACAAGAATCATTGAGCCTATTTTCAATGTCGTTTTGTGCACTTTATCAGTGAGCCATTGTCTTACCTCTATTCTCTAAACAAAAGAGTGAAATACTGAGGAAATAAATAAAAAGAGAAGGAAGAGAAAAAGATTTTCAAGAAAGACATTATAACACTATCACAGATGAGACTTAGTTAAAGATGGATAACTGACCTACAAAGTTCTAGAAGACCAACTTATGAGAGTGGTTAACACACTTTTGGACATTAGTCATTTCTATCAACATTTAGCAGGCCAGGATCTTTGGGTTTACTGTACCTTTGAGCAGATAAATGGGACTGAACTAACAGAAAGCCAAGTGAGTGGCTAATCACTATGGCACATATCAGGGTAGTCCAACTATGTTCTCTTGAGCAGCATACTCCCCCAATGAGAAAATTATTGAAACCCACAAGAAGCCTGCAGATTCTCCCACAAATAAATTATCAAATGAAGAAATAGATATATAAACACATATCATCCAATAAGGAGCTTCACAAAATGGGAGGCTCCACCTCACTGATCGATCTATAATGCAGTTTCTCCTCTGACTCAACATAAACCTATCTAAACTTTTTTTTTATCATTTACTGAAACCTCAGTAAGCTGCTGCTAGGGGTCCTTCACTCCAATAAATAGTGAGGTCCTTCAGTCATTTGTTCTTAAACATATGACATCCAAATAATCAAACATGATTATTTTCCAGCCAGCTCTTCATCCGAAGCTTAATGTCATTTGGCATCAGCAATGGAGTTACGGTTCACTTTATCATTTCTAGCACATCAATGCCTATTATTGTAAGTCAAGCAAATTTCAACAAAATAAATTACAGTCTGCGAAAGAGGAGAGAACTAAGGAAAACATACAAGCAATGAGGCCAGCTTATGATTCAACACATCAAACGTCAACACAGCGAAATTTACGGTCTTAATTTTTCCTCTCTCTCTCTCTCTCTCTCCCTGTAATGTTACTTTTACAGTCTCCTCTCTAACAAAATAATGATGTAGAAACAGCCTAATTTTAACTGTCAGGCATTTCGCCCTCAATAAATGTTGCCAATCACGCGACACTGCCATTTATATTTCATGTAATGCTTGCGCTTGGCTACTACGTGGGTGTTGACTTTCCTGACTACTATAAACGACCCCATTGAAACTACAGTTGAAATACTGTCATTTGATCTTCAGCTAAAATTAGATGAGCATCCGTCTGATCCTTTTTGTAATTAAGAAAGTAACACAAGAGCCATGATACTTCTTTAGAGGAGGCATTCCCATAATTTTAGAAACTTGGCAGTAAAGATCTTTCAAATGTACTAAACCACGTACATTTTTCAAAAGCTTCTTTTCTAAACTGAAACGAATAAAAAAGAAATATCTGGATCAAGATGGCTAATACCATACTTGTTGACCGCCTTCAACACTTGACAATGATTCTGAATCACTTCCATCAACAAGATATAAAACGTATTTCTAATATCTATCAAATATCTTACCTCAATGGCTTCCCCAAACCTAAATAACTGAAATAAAAGGAAAACTCTAAATAACTAAATAGAAGACAAACGTTGATGGTCCTATATTCTAAATGTATGATTATGTGACACAGTAATTACCATGTGTAACCCATAGGGTAAGTTTCTGGCCCACAAATTTCTTAATTTTTCACTCAGTTTCATTAAATGGTTCAATGTGGTTGGTTAAATTCTATGATGGAGATCACGTGCCGATGACACACCTGCTTCTCAAATCTTTTTACTCACTGTTTCACGAAGTTGATTACTTACTGAGTGAGGCGGCTCGTGAAGATCTTCACCAACGAACCACTGCCTGATGGGGGCAGGGGAACCCTTCGTCAGGTGACACTCGAGCGACGCGTGCCCTCCTTCCATCACTGTTATTTGCTCTTCCTCTCCTTCCCACTGGCTTCGGCCTGGCTTTGTTCCAGTAATCTGTGGAGGCACTGTACAACACTGGGTCAGTTAGGTATACAAAGTAAGAAACAAGATAACCTATAGTCAGTCACTCAGGGTTAAAATCAAGTCCATCTAGTCATAAGATTTAGATTAGTGAAGATCACAAGAGGGCATCTAGGGTTTACAGCACGCCAGGCATGGTAAACATTAGCTAAACATTAGCTACGGTATGATAAAATCTATGTACAAACCACCTCAATGCCTGTAAAGGGGAGTGAATGAGAGAAAATGTACGGTTCTGTAACTTACCTAACACGTCCAGTGTCACAGGCACGTCCAGGATGCCTGCAGCATTAGAAGCAGTGCAGGTATAAACACCTGCATTCTCACTGCTCACACGTACAATTCTCAGGATCTTCCCATCACTGCTAATACCTACATTGCCATGGCCGCTGACCCCAAGCAAGGTTCCACTCCTTGACCACAAAATAGAAGGGGCTGTAAAGGAGTTAGACTCATTAGGTATCAACAAATAAACA
>JAUTXX010392507.1:0-13109 GCA_032273605.1 Panulirus laevicauda
GATAGATAGATAGATAGATAGATAGATAGATAGATAGACAGCAAAATTTTGACAAATCAATAGCTAAAAGAACATCACGTGAAATCCAGGGCAACGTATGCGAACGCCTCAGATGTAAACAATTTGAAAACTTGAACGGTTGCTGCTGGTGTTATGAAGAGAGATCCGTTTATTTTGCTCTGTAATTTTATGTTTGATGTATTGTATTTTATATAGAGGTTAGTGATTACATGAGAGGAGGGTTAGTTAGGATGTAGTGATGGAGACGTCGTTAGATAAGTCGAAACTAGTAAGGGCTATGAAGGTCAGGGAAAACTTGCAGTCAAGTAAAGTGGATGAAATACGCATAGAAACCAATAGAAAATGTAGTAAGGCAGTGAGAAACATCATATTTATGCTACTCTTTAAGTTTGAGTTAAAGCAGCGAGAAAACCATGTCACATTCGCATAGTTAGATTAACAAATCAAACGGTGGTCTGTGAAAAATCCAAGCTGTTTACTGAAAATGAATATTTGGAGTTACTGTAGATTTATAGATCTGTTCAGTTGGAATTTTGCAGATATTTGATGAGTTTAGAAACTTAATATCCATTTTAATGGTTTGCTCTGCCTTTGATTTTATAACTCGTACATTCTGATCGAGTCACACTTTTTTTCCTCTTCTTTTAAGATTTAATAAAGAAAAACAAATTTTTTATATCTGGGAAGCAGACAGTAAAGCTAAATGAAACTTAAAAATAAGCTACCCTAAGTAGATAGAAATGACCATAATCACTGTTTATCGTAGGATGACACAAAAGCTGATAATCCATCATTTGTACGAGAGAGCACAGTTCCATGGCATACATAATAATGAGGGCTGCAGCATCCATTTACCCGATTCACTGGTCTTGCTTTCAGAAAACTTGGTCATGGATCAAGCTATAGAGTTGGAAATCGGGCTGAAGATCCAGAATGAGGTATAAGTATGGTAAGGTATGGGATCATACTAGGAAAAAGGCATATCACATATTTACACGAGAATCGTAGCTGAAAATTTAAGGAGTCATCTCAAAGCATACAGACATTTTTCGAAAAGGCATAAATGAAGCAAACAGAGATAGTCTGTATTGATATTTCACAAGGTTCGAAGAAAGAGGAGTGTTGCTCAATCATTAAAGTGTTTGTATAATAAAATGGGACGTGACTGACAAAGTGAGATTTGAGAAGACAGTTCAGTATTGAGATGTAACGTAAATGTGATAAGTCTCCTTTGCAGCTAGACGTGTAAAGAACGTCATTGACAAAAAAGATAGAGGAGTTAGTCTTGGAAGGGATGGAAGATGGACATTTTCTTGTGTTTTGTTGATGATAATGAAGCTACTGAAGAAGTAAAGATTCTTGATAGAACCTTTTAAGTGTATGTAAGAAGAGTGAATTGAAAATGAATGATCATGTTATACAATTACATTAGTAATCTCAGTATTGTCCAAATAATACTGTAGGTAATGCATTACTGATTATTTTTCACATTTCAGTGTCAGGGTACTGAGTACTGTATTGAAAGAATCATGGATAAAGACGTGAAAATGCCAAAAGAGTTGGTAGAAGCTATGGACCGTGTCACAGCTAAAGAGAAAATGGAACTCTCTTCTCTTTTGGATCATATAATGAACCTAAAGAGTCAAAAAGATGAACATGTAGCTGCAAGGATATATGGTGAGTTTCCTAAACTATGCTAGTGTATATATTTACTATTAGAATAAGATGTGTGCAATGTACTGTTAAGTCTATGTATTTCTGAGTGTTGTATATCTCAAGCTGCATTGATTTCTTTATTTTATTTATTTCATGCAAGTGCATTTTTCCGTACCAGTCTGTGCTGTAGGAATCACATTTGATTATACTTTTGGTATTTAGTTTTGAAATTATGGATGCTTTATTATCATTATTTCTTTTATTATACTTAATCGCTGTTTCCTGTATCAACGAGGTAGCGCCAGGAAACAGATGAAGAAAGGCCCATCCACTCATTTACACATGTGTATACATAAATGCCCATACATGCACTTATATATACATATACACATCATCATATACACATACACATACACAGACATATATTGACATGGTATATGCTGAATGTTGAGAATCATCTTTTAATAATAAATCCAGTATGTTTACAAAAGATGTGGCCCTGATTCTAATTAATGTGTATGGTAAATAGTCATTTCATCAGATCATCCGGAATTACCTCACTCTACTTGCTCGAGGTTATGGCAAGTGAGAAGTCACATTTGGTGAGGTTGTAATATTAGAAGCACAGTCTCTCAAAGGAGTCTTGCTTTTCCATGCTACTGGAAATAGTGCAGCCTTGGACTGCAGGAACCCTAAGAAAGGTTTTGGAGAACATCAGGGCAATTTTATAGAAATTGGGTGTGGGACATTTATACGTACATAGATAAAAATCAGATCATATAAAGAAGTAGAAGTAGGAGCTTTGATCTTTGATCATAGATTAAGTGCAAAGTAGTTCAGTAGCTCAAGTGTTTCCAAATTATTCTTTATGGATGTCATATTCTTATATGTTTTTTCAGGGTGAATTGATTCACTAATAAAAGTTATAAAGTTCACAAGAAATCATATGAAAGATTTTCATGTGCATATACTGATTAGCATGAGTTCAGGCTATCTCATGCATTCTATGATTTGATCCATAAGATTTTTTGGAATGATTTTAACTTGTTAGCAATTTTAATTTTTGAAGTCAAACTTTCAGCATGTTAAGTAATAACTTTCACAATTTTAGCAAGCAAAGAATTGCATGCCGTTGCAGCAGAGAAAGACACAACAAGTCAAATAGTAGACAACGAGAGAAATCAGCATATGGCAGAGACTGATGAACTACACGAGGCTTTAGTGAATCACACACTTGTCCGAGATGTATTACAAAAAGCAGCTTTCAGTATCCAGGTAATGTACTGATTTTTATCCTGATCAAGATTTAACAGCTATTGTTGAATAATTTTTTTTTTTAATTCAGATCCCAATTTATGATGCATTATAACAGGTCTGCCTTTAATGTAGGCTGCACAACCACTATCGGCAGCTTAATGTTTCTTTGTAAGTGAAACATTTCTGCTACAATAGCTCTCAGGAAGCAACCATTGTAAGTTAACAGTTACCCAAATTTTTTTGATTTTACAAACATGCAGGAAAGTTCCTATTAAGCTTCATAGGTATTAAAGATATGTCTTTTGATATGTAGCGTATTCATTGTTTTCATGCCATTCAGATGTCAATTGTAGCATTTGTTACATAAAACAACCATGTTGTCCACTATTTGTCAACTTGGATTTTTCAAGGCAAACATTTCATAATTATTAAGTCCTGTGTGATGTTTCAGATGCAGGACACAGTCAACAGAAGCCTGCGAACTATGGAAGTGGAGAACCTTGTGGACCAGTTCCCAGAAAAGGGGTTAGTTAGTGAAATGCTGTTGATAAAATCTTCAAAACAAAAATTTTGGGAAATAGCATGTCAAACATTCAGAACTTTAGGGGAATTCTTGAAAATACGTGAAGTCCAAGGAGGGAAGGGTCACCACAGATGTAGTCTTCCTTCATAAGTGTTGGTCATATCACTGCAATGAATAGATATGCTAAATAGCAAAGAAAAACAGCATAGTCCAAAGATATTTGAAATTTAGTAAATAGAAGAATGTACAATACTATGAATATGAAAAATTTGAGGAGATACAGAGGTGTTTGAGAGAACACAGTGATATTATAGAGAAAACTACATATGTGAAATAAATGAGGATGCAGGGAAAGCCTTTATTTTCTGCTTGTCGGTTAACATCCAGAACAGGTTATACGACTGCAGTATTTGACAGAGTAGTGATGTCATAGATAAAACTGTGGATGTGAAAAAAATGAGGATGTAGGGAGAGACTTTATTTTCTGCCTATCATATAGCATTTAGAACAGGTTTTCATAATTCATAAAACTTCTTCCCATTGCTGCAGTTTCACTGCAACTGTAATTATGTGTAGACTACTGTATTCTGTCTCTCCTCCTCACAGACTTCCGTGCTGTTTCTCTCCACCTCTGTTTTCCAATAGAATAAGTTTGTTTTGTTTATTGATGCACTTATTCTTTAGTTGTAGAATGTAGGCTGTTTGACTTTAAATAATAGACTGTGCATTATACAGGAAGATTGCTCATCCATAAACTTCAAACACTAGAGCTCTTCATATCTAAGTACATTTGCCCAGTGCCAGTATAACAATTCCACTCTTTTACATAATCCTTTCCTCTTCTTTTCCATGTAAACATTATTTGTTGCAACCCTTAGGATTCACATAAGATTGTTAAATTTGTTTGTTTCACGTGTAAACCGACTCCTTACTCCATCTTTTATTGTGTTGACAGTTTCCTTATAAAGTCATATCTCCTTATTGATTTTTTGATGCTTGTTTATTTGATATTTGCCTTTCATTTACTTATCAGTTCTGCCCACTTGTTTTATTTTCAGGGCTCTGCTGTCACACTGCAGTCGCAACCTTGACACTTGTAAATCTTTAGTGAGTGCTGTAGAGGAGAAGGAAGAGATTGAAAGAGAGATACTAGAACTTCGTATGAATTATCTTGACCTTCTGAAGAAAATCAAGGAAAAGTGGGAAGCAGTTTTTGACATTACAGTTCCAACGCAAAATGACAGTGAGGCTGTTGAACAGTAAGTTCTTTGTATTTGTGTATGTCTTTCTTCAGGAGACTTATCATAGATAGCAACTTGGTTTTTGCTTTTGGTTGATTAGATCAGTTTTGTATGCTGTACCAGGGGTTAAGATCAGTAAGATAGTTTAAAGGTAATACATCTGTCGATGTCATCAAACAATGGATGAATCACATCACACCCTAGGTTGGCACCAAGCCATAGTTTTTACTCATCTAAATTTTGTGCAACTTCATTCTGGCTAACTGAGAAGCTCTTTCAATATATTTTGCCCTTTTCTGTTTGTCACTGTATATCATTGTTTCAAAAAAGTATTCTTGCTTTCTTGAGCAACTTGGACTATAGATGCCTATCAAAATAGCTTACTATACATAGAACCAGTTGTACCATTGTATAATAATTATTAAATGCCATAACATAGCACAGCGTTTCCAGTATTGTTTTCAAGTACAGTTGTTATTCTGATTCTAAATCTGAGATTATACAAAGAAATGAAAACAGCAGAAGACTACTGGGTTGTTTTGAATCTGTTTGTGAAAGTGGAAGTGATCAGAAACTAGGAGATTGGAATGGTAGAAGGCGATTAAAAGGGGTGGGAGCGGGTGACTGGAAATCCTTCCCTCCAGTTTTCCAAGAGAAGGAACAGAGAAGGGGGACAAGTGAGATTTTCCCTTTAAGGCTCGGGCCTCTGTTCCTGTCGCTACCTTGCTAATGTGGGAAATGGGAAAATAAGAATTGTAGAGTGTATGTAGTTTAGGAGGCACAAATAATGGCATGCAAAAAGGTATGAATAGTAAGTCAGCCATGGACCTGAACAAATATTTGTCAAGTCTCTTAAACATTTCTGTGGTGTTGCTTTCACCTACTTTGGTAAATCATTGCTGTTGAAGAAAAACTACTTCACCCCATTTGAAGTAAATTGTTTGCCCATGAATTTGCATATGTTAGAATGAGTGAAATCAGACGAAAATCTAGGCTTAAACAGCTCCTCAGATTTAGATTATCTGAGACTGATGATTCTGAATGTCTGTGCCAAATCACCTCTTCATTTTCTGTTTTCTAAGATAGATAAGTTGATATTGTCAGGCTACTCTTATATGATTTGTTACTCAGTCTGGGTACCATAGGTAGCTTTCTGCCGTACTCTCTATTTTATGTCTTTCTGAAGAAGTTGACCAAAATTGATATGAAAGATAAGTACACACCAGTGAATTGGGAAAAGTGAAGATTATTTTCTCAGACTTTGAATGCCTCAGCAATGAATCCAGTAATTTTGTTTGTCTTTGTTTTCTGCTTCTGTGCAATCTCTCTTTCCTCATTTATCTTTTTTACCTGAACATAATTCATACAAAGAGAACAAAGTGTTAATTGAGACAATCAGAAGGCTGCAACAAAGATTTACCCTTGATCTTGTTACCAGTTAAGATGCTAATGACCTCATGTCAGTGATGTGACTAAAAATTATCCTGTATCGGTAGAGGAGTCAACTCTTGATGGAATAGTTTACGAGTGCAGGTAAATTCCCAGAACTCTTGATCTAGCCAGCAGCAGAAAAAGATAAACCAGCTGAGGGATGCCCTGGCTCAAGCTGCCCTACTGACTGCAGCAGTGAGAGATACAAACCATCTGATCGTGTTTTGTGGATCATTTTACTCTGAAGCTTATAATGAAGAGATCAGTTTAGCTGAAATCTAATTGTGTTTTAGGCTCAGGCAATAGACCAGTTACAGTCATATGTGCATGTGTAAAATCCTGGATTGTATCAAGTTATATGTGATTATCTTTACTCATTTTACTCTCTAGGTTTCAGAACAAGCTGAAGGAACGTGAGTCAAAGCTTCAGATATTGGTCTCAATGCTTCAGGGTTTGATCAGCACCAGTGGATTCATGTGGGGTGCTGAGAATTATTATATTCAGGTAATATAAGCAGTTTGGTCTTTATGGAACCACCTCTATACATCAGTCATAGCACATTTCCATAATTTTCCCCACATGAAATTCCCCATTCTGTTATTCCCTCATTCTTGATCTTATTTTCATCCTTGCTACCTTTGATTGTGTACACCCCCCTCTCCACATGAACTTTCATATCCATACCATCTTGATATTCTTATTTTTACTCTACAAAGCATTACCCCCAAGGTTAACTTTTCCCCTTTTTCATGTACCCTTCTCATTTTAACCTCCATTCTCACATTTCTAAAAACAGCTCTTCCTTCGGCATTATAATAGCTAACCATCGCCTTACTGGTGTGAATGCACCAGTCTATAAACCTTACCAATTGTACACATCACTATAAACCTGTTACAGATCTTAAAGTGTACAGTAAATATGAAGTTTGGAAAGGCATTCTTTCAAGTTGAACTGCCAAAAGACAGTTACTGCTGCTGGCATAAGTTCTTCATATTTTCAGTTTTTTTATGGCACCAACAGTGTGCTTGTCTTCTCATTTTTTCTCAGATTTCTAAGCTGTTGTTTTGCCATACTTTCTGGTAATGCATCCCATTTACTTCATATGTTGTAGCTTGTCTTCTTGCTATTTATTCATATTTTACTCAAACAACTGTCAAACTTAACCACTTGCTTTTCATTTGCTTTTAAGTATAGTACTTATATACATACCCTACATTCATATGCTTTTGAATATAAATTTCTTTTAAGCAAGTTTGATGATTATGTTGTAGATTATAAGATGACAGTTAGCGTGTTTTTCTCTCCTCTATGGTTTTTCCCACAAGTATGAGAGACATTCTGCTGTATATCTTGTGGATAATCAGGGTTTTGACCCCCAGCCCTCAGTGTTATCAATTATGGATCCTTACCCACCCTTTGCTAACTATTCAAATGTGGTAGTGGAAGCTTGCTTGTTTCAGGCCTGCCCTCATCTAATTACAGATTGCCATAGAGATGAGGTCATTGACTCATTTTATCTTCACTAGCAGCTCATACAATTGTATTAGATCTCACCTTAACAACGAGCCTAATATTTGCTATCATATAGGCTTTTCCCATCCCAAAGATTAGCAAATTTTTCTTCTTTTTCTTATAGTTATTTTATTGGAAGGGAAGTGTACTGCATTCTTTTTGTTGACCTTTTTTACTTCACCAGTGTTTATAGAGGGGGCCATTTATTTGTGCAACCTGAAACATCAAATCTCCTCTCCGAAGGATAACTCTAAATAGATTAAGAAGCACATTTTATTTACTTACATGATCTTTTTGCAAGAGCACATGATGTAAGGAAGGAGACCTCTATTGAAGCCCTCTTCAGAAACCTGTTCTTTAGAGGAAATCAAGAAATGTATCCTTGGGCACTCTTCTTCCAGTTTTGTCACCTGGCACTATGTTTAGACACTACAGATCTACCCTGAAAGCCTCAAGAAATTCCTACTTTAGGAGAGATAAATTCCAGTATGCCTTTGAATCACCATTAAAGGTATTCTCTTTTACTTTTGGATTTAGTTGTCATCTCTGGAAGTTTTTTGCTATATTAATCTGTAGGTTGTAGATCACCAGCTGTATCACCAATCTCCTTGCACTATGTAGTGGTACTCATTTAACTTAAACTCGTTCCCATATGGCAACACTCTCTGTATTGGATACCAAGTGGGGGGTTGTGAGGATACACGTACCAACCCTCCCAACATGTCACAAGTTAAACGTATGTTTTCAGTAGCCTTCACTCACACCCTGCACTGATACTTTCTGGAGGTAGTTTACCAGCTTTAACAGCTTTTTATGATCTACAAATTGATTGGACTGCTAGTGGCTGGGACCAAGTAGGCTGACAGTACCATCTTTGTTGCAGTCTCCAATATACCAAGGTCAGGCCTAAAATGAGTAAGCTTCAGCTGCCATGATTGGGTGGTTAGCTCACTTGAAAGACTGAGGGTTGGAAAATCCAAACCCTGATTATCCTAAAGATCTTTATTAGAATGGTGCTGAGGCTCCTTTGATTTTGGCTTTCAGAGAGAAGCTTTTGTCTCTTCAAAACTTACATATCTGTTTATATATACAGACACATTTTCACGTAAAGTAAAATGGCATTTCAAATATCCTTGTTTTTCAAGTGCCAGGTAACAATTGTTTCTGCCTCTGCAGGTGTTGCTCCTCTGTGATATTGCATCCACACATGGAGACAGTGTTGAACTTAATGCAACAATTGCAGAAATTAATAAATATCATGGACTGAAGGAAGGACATGTGGAAAAGAAACCTAAAAAGCAAATATACTTCACCAGTACCCCAACACACAGTAAGCAAAAAAAATCAATATGACCATCAGAGTAGTATGAACTTTGAAATTTTTCTGCTTTTGTAATGGATTTTACTTCTTGATTAATTTAAGAACAGGTTATGCTGCAAGAACAAAATTGACTTACCCACTTGATATGGTTTTCTTTCTATGTATTATCATTATGGCATTTCCAATTCAATGGTGTAGATCATGTGCATATATCCTATGCATCATCAGTCACAAATATTCACAAACCTTGTACATTCTTTATTTGAACATTATCATATGATAATCAATTTTATAATACTTCAGTTTTGTTGACCAATAATTTCATTTTAAGCTAAAGTTGCACTTTTTCTGTTCAGTTATCTGTAACATTCCAGATCTCCTATCTACCTGTACCGTGCTTGTGTATAACAGTAAATAGTTTTATTTTATTTTTTTTATATATTCATAGATACCATTTTTTACTGACCATTCATTTGAAAGGTGTTTTAACTTTGGTAGTGACTGTATATATAAGTTACTTATCTCTTGAATTTTGCTAGCAATTGCTATTCGCACAGTTAAAAAATTCTTCTGTAGTAAAGGGATATTGTTGTCAATAGATGGAAAAGAGTACAGTTTCTTCAAGGAATTTCTGACTGCAAGAGTCCATCAGTCCTGTTTCTAATTGTAGCAAAACTTTGAAGTTTAGGAGCTCCATAAAAGGAGTCCTGGAGTTATATAATTTTGCACATTCAAGATGATAGAACTTATAAAATTGCTCAGTTTGTATAAAAAAGACTTTCATTGCATAGTCATATATAGTATCTCTTTTTAGTTAGTTTATTCCTGTGGGAAGGAACTGTCATGAGGCTATGAGGATTTTTCAGATAATGTGTAGATTGGCCACATCTTTTGTGTATTGAAGTCTTTGGATGTATGGTACTAGATGAGAGGTATTATGTTTTTCCGATAGGTTTTTGTAAGATCATGAACAAGAAACCCAAATGAATTTGTGAGTTGTAAACATGTACATCCATTAGCACATATGTAATGCATGGCATGCTGTAAACTTGCAGATTATCTTGTAAATTTAGCAACATTAGTATCATATGACTGGTGAAGGTCAGCATTTTATTATTCTACACTCGTAGTATATTTTCTAAATGAGTTGAATGTCACTCCTTTTAATAAATCCTAGAATATCATTTACTTAGTTTCACAGTGATATGACCATCATCAGTTTTTATCAGGGGCAAAAGTACCTTGTCAACAGTGCCCTCCAGACAAGATGGTTTGAAGGTTTCATTAATGGGATTTACCATATATTATATGTCTGTGTCACCAGTAAAGCTGCCTTTGCAATCATCTGCATAAGCACATGCCTCTGGAATTAGACAAGATGTCATGAGAATATACATACTAAAAAAGTGATTCTACTGCACTACTCTAAGGCATGATGATAGCTTTTGTAATATGCTCGCAGGAAGAACTTTTGATTACAACCTTGGAAGATTGATTATTCAGATGGTTTTCAGTTTGCCACAGAATATTTCTGTACATTCAAAGTCAATTCCGGCTTGGATAACAGTCTTATATCATAGGCACAGGTGAATTTCTCTGGCAATATATATAATTATCATACTCGATTGCCATTTCCTGTGCCAGCGAGGTAGCTCCAGGAAACAGACAAAGAGAGACCCTTCCACTCATAAAATGGCACCCCCTCCCCCCATGTGTGCACAAGGTAACACCAGGAAAAGACTACAAAAGCCACATTCATTCACACCCAGTCTCTTGCTGTCATGTGTAATGCACCGAAACCATAGCCACCCTCCACATCCAGGCCCCACAAAACTTATACATACATATGCATATATATCATTATACACACCTATACATACACATACATATATATTGTATACCTCAATGACTTTTCCACTTCAGTGAGGGTGCATCAGGAACCAATGAACAATGGCCTCATTTGTGCAAAGTCAGTTTCTAGCTCAAATGTCCAGTGTACTGAAATAAGTACATTGTACAGCATCTAAGGTTATGATATGTATCCTTCCACAACCAAGATATTCTCAATTTGATAGTCATATGCAATTATAAATTTGATGTATTTCTTTGGATGAGATTGCACTTATGTTTCTTAAGAAAGATCATGTTACTGATTGGTTAGTCAGGCTAATCAGCATTTGTATGGCCCAAGGCTGAGGTGCCTGAGAACTCTGTGAAACCACTCACCCTCCTCTCTTCATACTCTCACAAATTCCTTGCTCCATGATGAAATTTATGTACTGCTTTTACTAAATTTCCTTCCATGCCAAATATTAGTAACATCTTTCACAAGACATTTCTGTCAACCCTATCATATGCTTCCTCCAGATTCATAAGTACTGTACCTCATACAAATTCATCTAATCCATAATCTGCTGTGTGAAATGCACTGAAAACAAAGTATAACTCCACAGCCAGACCACAGAGACTTATTCAATATTTTCTTCATCTTAACTGCTTTATAGGTGCAGACATATTATTTACCCCCACATACCATGTCATTCCAATGCATTCTATCCAAATTTGTCTTCTATCCTCCCATATGTTTGCTTCTTCCTTTCGCTTCGTTCTTGGTCTCACGTTAGCCCTTGCTATATCCACATATGACCCTTAGATCCCCTTTGTCAGTTATTTTATTGTTATTTTATCTGTGTTATTTACTCCATTCCTACTCACAGGAGTCTATGAGATGGTGAAAAGAATGAATCTTGGTTTGGTGTTTAAAAGGAATGGAGCAGTTCACAGAAACCAGAAGAGATGAATATAATGTGGTGGTCAACGATAAGTGAAAAGAACGTCATAATGTAGGATAGTGTACCCATGTTCTTGGGAAGCAAGAGGAACTCATGACAATGCACTAAATCAGTGATATACATGGCAACGTTGAGTTATAGAAGGATAAAATGAAGATAAGCCTGGTAAGAGAATGATATTACTTTTAGTAGAGAGGATAATAATGAAGAAGATAGAAGAGAGCAGTACTGTGGGGCAGATAATCCAATATTCGTTTATCTTGAAATGAAACAAAGGGATCTCGTTTTCTGTCACCTACAAAAACGGGATTGCCATATTAAATGGGGTCCTAAAGTAAATATTCCAATAAACGTTCACAATGTTACGCAGAAGCGTGCAGTTGTTAAATATAATCATCCCCTGAGTAGCTATATATACATATACATACCTGGGAGCTTCGCTTCAAGTGACGACCAACGAGTATAGATTTTCCAGTTCACACAGTACATAAACGTAATCTTGGTGTCAACTGAATTAAAAAATGTGGATAAGATGATCTCGAAAAAGAAAAGTTCTGTTATGACTGTGCATCTGGTCACCTTATTTGAGTTTGGTGAGTATGGAAGGAGCTGAGGTACAGGAAAACGATTACAATAACAAACTTGGAATGTCAAGATAGAGAGAGAAAGGTTGTAAGACATCATTTAAGCTGTGTGCAATAGATAGATTTGTCGATATAGATATTAATGAGTGCCTTTAGATAACTAGGAAAGGATCGGGGTACGAAAGTAGGTACTTTTGTGGTAATGTAGGTGAAGAAAAACTAAATGTGAATATTACATAAAAGTTTGCATATTTAAATGATAGAGAAAGTTCTGAAGGTGGGTCCTCACAGGTGTAGAACTCCCTGCTTATCTTAGGAATAGGTAAATACCAATATCTGTGTTGGGAGGAAGTATTCTAAGTGTCTAAATGAATAGATATTCTAAAAGTAGACATTAGACGGCAATTATTGAAAGTATTAACCACTTAAAACGTTCTAGGAGGCAAGTATTACGTCGTCTGTGAACTCATGTAAGGTTTCGTGGTAGTAGTGGCCAGCGTTAGAAAGCGTTACCACCACTCAAGGACGTGTTACGTAACGTATTACTCCTGGGTGTTACTTTTTCATCTGCCCCCAGAGTTTTATATACTTAAGGAAATCAACTATTCCAGACTTGTTACATGATAGCCTAAAACTGGGGTATTTATATATGTCATGTTAAGAACGTCTGATTAACATTTTCATTGTGAGTTCCCTTTTCATGTAAACCATAACAAAAAAAATAAATGAAAATACATGTACGTTACAAGTCCAGCCGGGGGGGGGGGGG
>JAUTXX010392616.1:0-23558 GCA_032273605.1 Panulirus laevicauda
AATCTACAAAATTCACATAAATACCTTTAAAACACTCATTAACTAAATCTAATCATATCAGTCTGATGAGTTACATATCTCTTTATGATAGTACAAGAATAATGTAAGAAACAATACAAATTGAGAAGGATGAAAAGACTAGGGGCAAGGGCCTTGTGCACATAATTTTCATGGTGCAAGCAATAGCAGCTTTGAAGTGAGACAGATGGTGGATTACACACTTATGGCCACTAAATACACCTTACAAAGAGATGGATACATCTACAGTAACATTTTGTGTTTGCTAACTATACTACAAAGTGACACACTTTACTGATTTTCTAAACAGTGGTGTGCAGTACAGGTCATGTAACTTTACATTCTGTCTCACAGACATATGTGTTTGCATTTTTTCTTGTACACCAATCCTGCAACCTTACATAATTTTATAGAGACTTGATTTTACAGTATCACCTTCAGGACCCTTTTGGTTCTAGGCTGTCACCCACACAGATAATTATTTATGTGCTACATGAAGAAGTACAGTTATGGCTCATACAGAGAATTAAGTCCACTTCAGAATACAGTTACTTGTACAGTTAAATCAAAGATGGATAATTCAGATAAACATTTTGATCATCTGATACAAAGAGTTTACTTAAGTTACTTTGCATCCACTGTAGGGTAAATTTAAATCTCCATCACAAGAGAAAAGAAATCACGTGATTTGCTTTTTAAGTATCAAACTATTTCGTCATTTGGGTGTTCAGCTGCACAAATAAAATGGAAAAAAATCCTACATAAAATTTCTCATTCCCACTGGCTGGCTGGCATAAACTTTAGAGGACTCTCATCATTCTTGTACATTATGATACAGGATTAATTTTCACTACAGGACCCCATACGCTTAGATCATATAGCAATATCATGTGTATAGGTTAAATAGAAAGTTGTCACAAAAGAGCATTACCTGTACAGACAGTATCTGGTAGATGTTATGTATACTCAAGTGGAATTGCACTGAAATATTGAAGAAATAAAGAATAAACAAATTCAATAACTGTATAATACACTAAAAACATACGATGAAATTTTATAAGTTGTAACCCAGGTAACTGAATTTAGTTTCTGATCATAAGGACATTCATTTATGTGAAAGGTGAATGATATCAAGGTGTAACAGTGAAAAGTATTCAGTTATAAGAAAAGATACTGTAGATGTACACCAAATGAATGCTTACTTAAACATAAATAAAGTTAAAGTGAGAGAATTGCTCAAAAATTACTTGAAGATCAATAGTGCCTGATGATAACACTAAAGATGACAAATGTTAAGTTATGTATGCATAATGTGAATAGAAATCAACTGACTATGAGTGAAATATGGTTGGATGCACTGTGAAACTAAAGTATATGTTGTATTTGTAAACAGAGTCAATAACTTGAAGATTTGGGTGAATATGTATATATCTATTTATTTATTCATTTAATCACTGTGGAGATGGTACATTATTTGTTTTTAGAAAATACATTTTAAAATGATATTCTATTCATATTCATGAGCATTTTAGAAATCTACAAAAACAAACATCTAATGATTTTTAAAAGTCTAAATATATCATAAAATATAAGTAATAATTCTTGGTTCACGTGTTTAATAAATTTCCCCAAAATTACTTAAGCATATTTCATTCTGTAATTATATAATTATGTCCTATTCTATGCTTACATCTCACATATTCATATAATTACACACTTATTTACAGTCATACAGTAAGGGTGAATTACCGTAGTGGGTACACCTTATAAAGGGCTCAGTATAATACACTTTGTGTACTTGCCTACTTCAAGTGATACCCCCCAGATCCCAATTAGGTAAACAGAGATGGTAAGTAAAGTACACTACACATTTCAGTGTATGAATTCAATCTCTGATGTACATCATATTTGGTAAAATATTTTATACAACAAATGAAAACCTACATTATGATGGCAAATTTGTCCAGAAGCATGGATATACTGCTGTGCATACAGCATATGATTTCAGTTAAGCCACCCAGCACTTTTATCATGACACTTTCTTTAATTTTTTTCTGAAATGAAAATGTTATGCTATTAAATGCTTCAGAGGGGAGAAAGGGGGTATCCCAAGAGAGAGGTCAGTGCCTCTATTACATTATAACTTTTCACTGAACTTACACACTTATATTATCATAGTATATGAAATATTATTACAGCTCTTTATATTCTAATCACTAGCTCTAGTAATTCAACTGATATCCAAACATATAGAATCAGATATAATATGTAAAAAACAATAGGATTATATGAAGTATTTGAGGGATTTCATCTTAATCTAATTATACAAATATCTGAATATAAACTTTATATGACTTGTCCAATTTGCAGGAAGAAGAAGACAGCGATATTTTGTGTGACATAGCAAGCTCTTGCCAGCCTAAGGAGAGATGACAGTTTGGCCAAGTTACCCTATATTTTACAGGGAATAAGAATCCCCAGATATCCTCTATAAGGCTGATAACATCTCACCCTGTCACAGGAGCATATTCTGCTAATACTGCCACATTCATGCTCCTTATCCATGCTAAAGAAGTTTTGAGAACAGCACTGGGTAAGCATATATAATTTATAGTAAGCCATAAATTCCAGTTATGCATTGTTACAATAACTATCGATTTTTATTGTAGAATCACTAGTTCACTGCAGACCCAAGACTATCAGCAAGTTATATATCATCTTTATCCTGGTTATGACAATATCTAAAAAGTCATGTATTGAGAACAGTTTCCTCTTTATATATTACAACATGCTGTACATTAGGAATTATCCTTCTATTAAATTCATGGTAAGAGTATAAAAAACAATGAACTCATGATAGAATTAAAATCTTTAAATGGAATAAGTACAGTTAGGAGCTTAGTAACTGAAAGTTTTCCAATAAACCATACTCAATAGATGCAGATATAATATGAATGAATTATGATGAACACTACTAATATGTAACTTTATTCAATAAAAATCAGATACTGAACAGAAAACATCTACTAATGAAAGTACGTAAATAAGACAACACAATTTTCTGATATAGCAAATAAAGTAAATATATATATCTCAATTTTGCATCTTTTAAGCATTTCTGCAAGAAAATTATAAGTACACAACATAGTTAAAGGAAACAGTGATCATGAAAAGGTAGCTAAATACAGCAAAAGTCTGATTATCCAACTATGCTGGAACCTGATGCAAGTCAGTTAACTTGAAAAATCAGATACCTAGACACCTTTAACAATACTACATTTTAGAAATATTAAAGAATGGAAGCTTACAAGATATCAAGGTTAATTAATTATATAATACCATATTGCATATATATTCATCATAAAAGATGCTGAAGTTACTCTTAAAATCACGCAGCAAAGGTGTAAACAGTGGAGCTTCCTTTAAAGTCGTCTCATCTATTTCAAATTCATAGCATGGTCTAGTCCAAGGCTTACCTATTTCACTGTTATGTTGTATAATGTTAAATTTCAGCTCAAGAATTAAAATTAAATTACCCCTTTTTTCATTACTTCCCAATGAACTTAATGCACTTGCATCATCTTATTTGATGTGAAGGGTGACATATTTTCAGATAAAGTTCAATACCATAGAGAGCAGTCACCGGGAAATGAAAAGAGACTCCCACAATGTAAAGAAAAGTAGATATAGGTACTTGAAGAGCAGTGCCTCTGATGACCATCCCATAAAAGATTATCACTTCCTTTTAAGGGTGCAAAAGCCAGACCACCATACTTTCTGCATGAATCCTGACAGGTAGTTGAAATACTCAGGTACCTGGAAGTTGGATAATGAGACTTTTTTCATAATTAAAAGTACTTTTTACATAAAACTCAGTTTTTACTCTAGTTTCTATGTCATTCCTCCAATCTTAGTAATAATCTCTGAATCTTATTACCATAGTGATAGAGAATACCCCAATTCACTAGATATTAGTGAAGTCAAAAGCCCCCTTAGCACAATACAGATTTACAGTTTAAAAAAATAATATATAGGTCTTATTATATGAATACAGTATATGTGTTAAGTAATCTGAGTTTACACAAATGAAATGAAGCACAGTCATTCCTCAGGACCTCAGATCATGCTTGCCTCTTATGCTTTATAAGAATTATTGTTCTGTGAGTGTGTGCCACTGTCTATGTTTTCCAAATAGCATTTGTCTTATGTATGAAAAATATCCTCCCTGGTCCAGTTCTAAAGACTTCCAAAGATCCATGTAATGTCCCTAATACTTAAAAAGCTGATGTATGATTTTGGTTCACAGATTATTAGTAAATTATCTTGCACATTAGTTTCTATCTATGTGCACAAGAAATACACCTTCACACTTTATCTTAAATGTTGGTTACAGGGCAAAGGGCTGCCATAGTGTGCATACAAATAAATACACAAGTTCATGTGGGCTCAGACTAAATGATTCTTCCTTGTCCATAACTGTATTACCTTACTAAGAGATACATGATATATAATAAAAAGACTCGATTTAAAGACCAATTTTACATCTGTACAATTTTTTTTCCAGATTAAGGAGAGATTCAGTTGTGAATACATTTTAAAAAAGTAATTACTCTGACTAGAAAAAACATCATACCATAATTAATACGTCAATTTTTTGGCACAATATTGTATCTACATAAACAAGACAAGCCTGATGAGTCAAAATATGATAGAATTTTTAGGAATTACACATATCAGTGATTAATTATTAACCACTATCTTGCCTGTAACATAATAATGTAAATGACAATAAACAAAAACTGATAACTAATGATCAACCACAGAATTAACACAGTTCTCATTATTACCCAACCACAATGATGAACAATGCTGATCATCAACAGTGATGACAAAGGAACAAGCATTCACAATACAGTAATCACATACAGGCTCAGCCATTAACGGTAATTGTCTTGAATGGCTACGTTTTATACTTTAACAACTACCACATCAAAGCTATCTACTGCAGTACAATCATTCAATGATAATTTAACTTAATGCCTTTTTAGTAGCAATTTGATCAGATAATTAACACAAACTCAAATAAAGTTACTGCTTAAAGAAAATCAAATGAATTTTCTTTTAAGACTTGGTCATTCTTTTATGAGGTGGATGGTCCTAAAAATAGCCATTATTATTATTTAAAAACCAAACATATTTCAATAAAGTCTTTGTTATAATTTAAACAATAGTATTAGTTTTGGCTCACAACCAATGCCATTAGTCATGAATTACATAACTGAGTTTGAGACAAATTAAAAAGTGATAAAACGAGTTACTTGATTCAAACCAGTGCCTTGTACTTCATCTCAGATTCAGAATAATGATGCCATTTTCATAATTTTAACATATGTACTTAATATGTTGGAAGTCAATTAGTTCAAAGTGATAAAGACTTAGTCTTATTCATATATCAATTCTTACTTATAGACATATTCCCCCTTTGTCTGCATAAATGTGTGTGTGTGTGTGTGTGTGTTAACAGACTATGCCTGCAAGAGGCTACATTACAAGTAAAAAGTTACCTTGGGTGAGGCTGTATCACTGTGAGTACAATATTGTAAAAGACTTCATCACTCCAAAAGAAGTCTGCATTTCCTTGCTATTGGATTTATATGCAGACTTGGACAGCAAGATTCTCTGGAAAAAGGCCCTGGGTAACAACAGGATCTTTCTGAAGGCACCTGCAGCCCAAGGCTGCACAACCTAGATTAGGTGGGAAATGTACACTCATTCGCACTGAGAAGTTCTTTGTTGAGACTGTACTCCCAATGATACAAACTCACCAAAGCTTACTTTTTATCTGCAACATAACCTTGAGCAGGTAGAGTCCAGTAACAACTACATTAAAACTTTTTTATAATTTCAAGATCTGCATTAAACCTACAGGCAGTGAAAATGTGGTAAAATGCAAAATTTGCAGCATAATGTTTTGGCCACTGCAAATACAGTATATAATTATTATTCATTTATATAAGAAGGAAGTGGTTCTATTAATTTTCAGGGAAAATGAACCAATCAGACTTAATGCTAATATAATGATGGGAACAGATTATACACTTTAATGTGTAAGCAATTCAAGTCGCACCCACCTCATTCATTATACAGTAATAAAAGCACTTAGATCCCCCATCCTTTTTTCCATTTTACTGTATATTACTGGACATAAAATGTCACAGCCTGGGTTGCGTGTAGCCTAACTTCATTAATGGCCAAAATAATTGGTTTTAACTGTTCTTAGATTATGAAATATTTTTTTTAGTGGTATCATAAAAGACTTGATAACATTCTGATACTCTCTTGTATCAATTTTCATCCAACAGTTACCAGTGGCTCCCAACATTCAGTTGTGCTAGGCAGACCTTATTCCCATCCCTTCAACCAAACCCCTTCCCTATTCATCACAGGATCCGACCCTTCTTTAGAGGCCCAAGTCCCTCTGCAACACAGCTGCTTAGCCATCATTCCTCAATGTTCTTTGGGGCCATGGCTGGGTTGTCGGAAGCCACTTGGTTTCTGCCCGCGTATGGGAGCGTAACCAGCTGAAATGCAAGACACAGAGTTATGGCCCAACACACTGAGGTACAGCTCAATACTGCATATAACAACTAACACCAGAAGTACATCTACTATCAAGATTGATGCTCTATTACAAGTAAAGTATGAAACATGTTTTGATACAGTCAAACTGTTTATAACAGATGCATTAATGAGCAAAAGAGGAATACAGAGACACCTTTCAGTCTACATCTTACACAAGTTAGGTTGATTTTCAGCTATATCTGTATCTTTTTTTGTAAACCATCTGATTCTTGGATAAAGCATGAACAATTAACAACAAATTAGTACAATGAATCACACTATATATAAAAAAAATTTGTTAACATCAACCCAACAAGACAGTGTAATGATGCAAGGGATTCCAGATCATGTACTGTTAAACAGTAAAAGGCAATAAATACTATAATTAATTCATGCTGAAAAAGCAACATCAGTAATGCTGTTCTTTATGATACACCAAATTTTCTATCACAAAGACAAGGAAAAGATTTGCGAACAAGTTGTATTAGGTACATACACAATTCTAAAGAAAATGATATATATGTAAATGGATCACTTTCTACAAATACATAGATAAGCCTAAAAACACAAACACCAGAAACAAACAAACAAACAAACAAAAAATATGCAAGTTACGGAAGAAATATGACACCTATTCCTTATTGATAAGCTATTTTTCACAGATTTGTGTCCAAGGTAACAGGCATTTTCTTTTCATGGATGAACTGGGTAACCTTTCTTTGAATTTCTAACTAGAAACTGTTTGAATTTCATGCCACAAGTAGAGGAATGATGTAACATATTACACTGAACTCAAGTTCCTTAGTACCCCAGATCCCTTCCCATTTCTACCTGTTCATTCTCTGTTTGCTTCCTTTTGAAGATCATCAGATCTCATGGAAACACAAACCACAGCTTTAAAACATCATCTACAAAGGAAACTAAAATAATCTACAAATGAACTTTAAAAATTTTTCCAGTGCCACTGCAAATTACTTAGTTTAAGGGAGGTGAGTTTCAACCGCTTCGTGATGGAGCAACTTAAGATATAAAAACTTAAAAGAATACCAGACATAAACATCATCATTATCACAGATGAGAAACTGATAAAAACCTAATCGTAATTATGCCTAAAGCCTTACCTTTAGCAAGCATTAAAGAATAACTACTGCCTCATCAAAAGAGTCTGTAGGCTGAATTCTCTAAACTTTCAAGATGAATCACATAAAACTGATGACTATTCAGGGCACATACACTCACCAGGCTAGAATACTACTGTAAACCAACATCACCCTTCAAGGCAAATGAAACTGTAAAGTTAAAATATGTGCAGAGATCATTCAACCTCTTGCCAAAGGTAAAAAATCCAATGTATTTAGAACAAATGGGAGTAAAGACTCATTTATGGAACACCCATTGACAGCCATCATGATTTACATGTGGAAATTCCTGAAAAGTGTGATTTGCAATCTTCACACACAAATCATCTGTTAGCATGATGTGCATAGAAAACTTGAATATAACACAAATGAAATCAAAAGATGCCATGATTATGACAATTAAACATTAATAACAAACTGTTCAGCTCATTATTTTCAAGTTGTAGAAAAACTGTGAGCCAATTACAGGAAAGCATTGACTTATTGGACAGATATCTATCTAGAAGGTTTATCTGTCCAGCCAAATTGTGGACGATATGGAGAAATACAGGCCAGTGTTTAACAAAATATGAATGATCTGAGGAACAAAAATACAGTTTGATCTGTCTGAGTTGTGGAGGTAAACAAGCCTCCAAAACCAATGCAAGGTATACTTAAGGGATGCCTTCTTAAATCTAAACATTCACACATCAGTTGAAAGTAATTTCTCTATCAGGTTTGCTACTGTAATGGAGGACCACGTTCAGATCTGCAGGTTAATGTCAGTAAGGAATGCTTGAGATATAAGACGTCATTTACATACAAATTTTGTTTCACATTGGAATGATATATCAGAAGAAACTGACCAAGTGGGAGTAGCCAGGGAAAACAGATGCAAAATCTGTTTGCT
Organism: Panulirus laevicauda; assembly: GCA_032273605.1. Classification (NCBI taxonomy): domain Eukaryota; kingdom Metazoa; phylum Arthropoda; class Malacostraca; order Decapoda; family Palinuridae; genus Panulirus; species Panulirus laevicauda. The sequence goes on from JAUTXX010392616.1 coordinate 8,668, forward strand.
TCTGCTTAGTCACCAGAGGTGTATGCAGATCAGAGAAAGATATAGGTCATTACAGAGAGTCTGTTCTGTACATATCCTTGAATTCTAAAGTAATAATTATGAAGTGTCCTCTATAATGTGTTTGTTTAGAACTGAGATACTCAATTTTGTGAACAATATCATGATCCCCTGTTTTAAATACTAACTCAAGGAAATTCCAACTCCAGTGAATAACCCTATTTTCTGTTGGATAAATGAAATGTATGCCCATTTTGGATGATGAGTTGATATAAGGGTCGGGGCTACTTTGGCAAGAAAGTGAGACAGTTTGGTCTGTAGTGTTGGATAACGCTTGTGCCTATGACAACAAATTCAAACAGTCTCTTTTTGATATAGAATAGCCACTCAGAGCATCCCTGAAGGAAACACTAAATACTCACACTGATAAATATTTTTCTCAATATCTATACTGTACTCATACAATTACTCACTGCTTTAACTAAAAGCTAATGGTGAAAGTTGTGTTTATAAGATATAAAATAATATCTTTAATCTTCCAACTGGCAGCTTCTTCTACTATAATTCTTATCATACTGCCATACCTTAGAATGTGATTATGTTTGCACTAATTCAAATCAAAATAAACACTCAAATAACATTCAATGCCTTGTCTTATATAACTCTGGATTTGTCATGTTTGTAGATTATGAATCTGAAGAGAAAACAAAAAGATTCAACTTATACATAATAATAAATGATGCACAACTGTGACATGATAAATAATATATACTTATGATCCACTTCCAGCCAATGTGCATTTTGAGAAGCAAGCTATGAATAGAATCTCGATAAGCATGTGTTTTCTGGGATATCTCAATTTTTTATCTTTTTCTTCATTAAGATGAGCTTAATAGCCATATAAAAGATAAGCAGAACATTTCTTGGACTGGTTGCTTTGTAACAGAAATTTTGCTCTACTAAAACTCTTTAAATCAAAATCATATGTTTTGTATCTCTTCCTTAACACAGAGTGCTCTACTGAGCACAGGGCCAGACAAACCTATCCTACCTACCTTCTCTTTACCCAAACATAGGCTTCAGTGCTGTGCACAGCACACAGAAATGCCATGAGGCTATCTTTGGCACCCCTCTGCCTGGCCATAAACATGTGACCTCACTACATCACTCATAGTCTACAACAGTCACTAACTTTTTTTTCTTTCTCTCTTCAGAATGCGTTTATTCTCTTGGTCTATATCTATATAATATTAACCTTTCACTCTGTTTAAGGATTAATGTGTTTCTGTACTATTTTTCCAGTGGTTGGACAGCAAAATAAACTCTTGTATTTCCTCATGAGGCTTCTATACCACCAGGCAAGAATGTAGCTGTTGTAAGATCATTAATAATTGCTAGTTAAAAATAATCATCTGTACTAATAATGGGGACTTTTCTTTGGTATAAATCAGAACACATATAAGTATTAGCATAAAAAAAAAGTAGGAATATTATTGAAAAGTTTAAGGTTTTCTAGCCCTGTGCTCACTAGTTAAGGAGGAGATACAAAACACATGATTTTGATTAAAAGAGTTTTAGAACAAGCAAAATTTCAATCATTCCTGAAACCAAACCACTGCATTCCTACATTGATTGAGTTTGGAAATGCTTTTCATCAAAGCAATTTCTTTTCAAATATTACTTTTTATATTACTCATCAGCAAATAATCAAGTAAATGAACTAATGTGAAAGGTTTTTAAGTCCATATGAAATGTGGAGGTTGCACATGGTTACAAGACTAAGCGCAAAAATGCTTAATGCTGTCTGAGTCATTTTAAGAAGAAAATATTACTGAAGATCTTTATGTGCTCCTTCTTGCACTTTATGTTAGATATTATTAAGCAGCTATCATAAGTGTGGTTATGAACGCATCATTTGTAATAAGATCCCAGCATGTTATCCGTTATCCAAGAGTATAATTCAAGGAAAAAGTTTCATGGTTTCCAGTTACTTGTACTTAACTTCCTCCTAGTATATGAAACCTGTAACTGTCTGATTATAAGAGTCTCCTAAATATGTAATGTACTACTGAGCCTTGAATATATGAGTCTCCTCAATATATAATATACCACTAAACCTGTCCTATTAAACTCATGATTTAAAGTTTCAAAGACTAAGATAATGTAAATTAACGTGAAGTTTGTAGTACTGAACATCTTTCTTACCATAAAGTCCTCAGTAAATTTTGAACACCAAATTAAACTTACTGTATTTAACATTTAACCTATCAACAAGTCCCTCTCACTAAACTGTGAACATGAATTACAGCTTCACCTTACCATTTTAAAGCACTGTATTCATAGAACCCAACTTAAAAAATATTTTTTCAACACAACTGATCTGTGAAATTACAGTATTATTTTCTTTAGTGTCTGTAGGTATGTAAAGTATAATAACTTGTCCTTTTAGCGAATCTTTTATCATAAAGTCTAAATTATTAATTTTTTACTGCAGAAAATCTGACCAAATAAGAGAATGAACTGAATTTCATTTACACACTGTACTGTCAAGTGCTGAGCAGTTTGATCTAGGGGAAATTACTAACAAATTGCCATACTGGTTGCTTCATACTAGTTATGAACAGTAAATGAGTAACTTCAATAACTTGAATGTTTCTTCTACATTTTCATGATGCAAATGAAGTTTAAACTCAAAACTGAAAATATCTGTTAAACACATCCATATGAATTACAAAAATACATGCATTTCAATCCCCAATTCTCACAGTGGTATATAATCATGTTATAAACAACACTAAAGAAAAATAATCATGCAATGATAAACTCGTGCAGAGAAACATCATGTCAGCTTTTACATACATTTAGATTTCAATTCATATCAATACCTACTATTGTCATGCTGATATCACGAAACAGCTTATACAAATGAATTATAAATGCCTTTTCAGCATTAAAGAGCAGAATCTATTTAGATACATGGATGTAGCACAAAACACTCAGAAGCTTCAAACTCACAATTATGTGACCTATACCTACTTCAAGTTTACAGTGAAGTTTTATATATCCTACTGTTGTCTTTAGGAAGGGACTAAAGAAGACATGGATGTGTCAGATTGTACATATTGCTCTTCTGAGATTTATGAATAAGTGTATGATAACTTTTTCTCCAAGAAATTGATTGAAGATGTTAGTTTCTCATTCTCATGGCTTTTTTGCGCTAATACTGTGTGAAATATTTTACTCTGGGAGGCTATTACAGTGAAGGGCAACTGATGTACAACCGTAACTGCATTCCTAATACAATAAATATGCCGTACACACTTTACATGGTGTTAATACACACATTAGATATCTAAACACTTATGATTTATAAAGAGGAATTAATGAATCTTAAGTACATAAACTAGAAATAGGACTACAAGTTAACATTGAAAAAACAGTATGTGTAGATGTAAAGATACATGTATGTAGTAATGTAAATACTAAACCACACTAGGAAATAGCGATGCCACACTTGAATAAGGAGAGATACTCTGGAAGTGTTTTAACATAAAAACGGTTTATGATTTCATTCTGGTAAATTTCTAATATTGATGTGTTTAGCCCTAATGCCCGGGTGGTACCATAATACTAAATCTTCCAGATGGTTAAGATAGAGGATAGAATCCATTAAAAGTCCATCTCCACAGTGCCAAAGGTTGTCATTCAACTGACTTTTCAGTACTTTAGGTGCAGCTTATTACTAAGAATGAATAATTAATCTTTTACTGGAGACAATTATACATGTGACTACCAACTAATGCCAGGTTGCATAAAAATCATATGAGAACAAGCTAAGGCATGACCATGAATTTCTTAAACTGTTATAATTGAAATATAGTAAAGACACTTGTTTATTTGAGTGCACTACTACTGAACATAAAAGACAAAGACGAAGGACTGTGCACTCTTTAAAATTATCTTTACTATCGGAGATTGCACTTAACTGAGCATATTCATTCCTAATTAGGCACAGTATGTTAAGCAACATAAATGTCAAAGGACAAATCTCATGGAATCAAGAAATAATTTAGCAATAATGCAAGACAAAATTCTATATTTTCTAAACAGGCAAGAGGAAAATAACAGAAAAGGTTTGTTCCTCTAAATATGAAAGCTTTTTAGAACAAACAGCTGAACTACAAGTATGTGCACTGACTGACATAAACTGTAAGCACAATAGAGAAAAGAGGTAGAGGTCAATGAGTGGAATGTTGTGTAGTTTCTTAAGTGCCTGACTCTGTCTGATAATTAAGCATGGTACTTGATGATATGACATGAGTAAAACAGAGAGCTTATTTATGGGAAAAAACTGGTAAAGGCTCTATGTTCTTTATAAATGACAATATTCTTTAGGTAGATGTATCTTTTTTTTATATTTGTATATTTCCACAACTGAAGACTTTAAAAAAATGAAAGTATTATATGCCATACAGCTTCTGTTGTAAATGAATACTGCAAGCAATGAAAAACTCTTTTACGAGAATACATATAATTAATGGTTCAAGCACAAAAAGTAATGAGTTACCAGAAAAGATGAAGTGAGAAAAACCTTTATCAATGCTTACTACTTTAGTGCCAACCAGTAAAAACAGCCAACTAGGTTTGGTCCCAAATCCATTTTGTTCATACTGCTTCTATATCTTGTATGATTGCCAAACAATCCTCATATTTCACAAAAATCACCGGATGAGTAGTTCGTTAATACATTTTAAAGAAACACTGTTTCTATTATGTGCACAAAACTTTGCTAATAACATAAAGGAAAACACATAGATAATCACAGATTACTTTCTAATGAATGTTATCAAACGGGAATTTGGCTGTACAGCCATATATGTTCACATGAGTCTTTCTTGTCATCCATTCGTAGTTTACTTTTCTAACTGCATTATTTCTTTAAGACTTACTCAACATCCTTTTCGTATATATATATAAACTTCAAGCAAAATGCTGAGGCACTTTTAAATTGCATCCCAAGGAATGTGATCAGAAAGGCGAACTGGGTTTGTACAGTTATATGTGCTTCAAGTGGATAAAGTTTTGCCTCTCTTGCTTGCTTTAAACTTTTTCTAAATATATACATCTTTTATTTCCCATCTAGCAGTATTTATCTTTCTCTTTTTTCCTTTTTTAAAGAATTTGAAGTTAGCTGTTATTTCATTATTTCTTTCCTTTTACTCCTTACCACTTCCTTTCAGATATATTCCCTTTTACTTTCATTACATCTTTTATTCCTTTCTCTTGTTTTCCCCTTTAGCATAACTCTATTTCACATGTTTGTGTTCATCTCTTTTGGCATTTTCTTTTCAACCTTTAGGTAGATTACCCACTCTACTTGTATCTCATGGGGGACTGAAATATGACATTATTTTCTTTAAAAAAAAAATAATCTAGCAAAAGATTTTCATGAATTCACAAAACTACTGATTTTTAACTTCACAGGTAAGAATATCAATTGAATGACTCATATTTGCTTCATCTATTTCTTTTGTAATTTAACATATATAAAATATCTGGAAGCAAAAGTAATTTTACTATGTCTACTACAAGATGAATTGGTGCTTTGTATCCTTCAAGAGAATTTCAATCTTGGTATTTTCTCTTTAATTCTGGTGTGACTGTGATGTACTCAATGCCTAGTTGTGCTTACATCTATCAGTTCATATATGCAATATTTATGATTTATGAAAAAATAAGGTGAAATATTTGACAGGTGAATGCTCAATCCTGTGAGAAGACCTATACTCATTTATTGCAGCTTAAGTGCTCCCAATTCCCTCATCGTTTGTACACACCTCAATCCTTTCTGTGACTTGTAACTTGAAATCACAAACTTCATGTGGTTCATAGCCATTTAAACGGAGTGTGCATAAAAAAGTAGTTATATAGTTGTAATATTTATACTCTGAAGTATTAATCACAATGTCATGCTATAGCTGCTAATGCCTCATAATAATACTATATCATATGAACAACATATAAACATTAAAGTTTTTCCATTTTATGTAATCTACAGCAGCACTAAGAGTTAATTACATACATGCTAATACACAGCATTACAGTGATTGATATATATACTCCCATTATGTGCTAGTTAAAACCTTACTATAGTATATTACTTATAGAATATAGAAAAGGGCTCAAAATTTTCAGAATTTTTTTGCAACCTTATAGAAACTGGCAGAAAAATTTAACAAGTCTTTTGCTCAGAAAATAACCTATTTTGTTAACTCAAACTGTCAATGAATTTGGTGAGAGAAGATGACAAGGAGTCAATAAAATATTAAGTCATTAGAACATGCAGAGAAAAATTAATGCATCTAATCACTTTATCTGGCAAAATTATGGATGATTTTATAAAAAATTACTTTTATAAAAAATTTTGAACTGTAGTAGTTATTCTTATACAGCCCCATATTACAAACACAACTCAGAATTAGACCGAAAGAAGATGCAGCATATCTTAAGCAAGTACTCAATAATATGATACAACATTGTTTAAGGTCTTTCAATATCAATACATGATGAAGGACTTTGTTACAAGCAACCTTTATTTTCCTCAGCTGATTCAAGTGGTATCTTTCTATTTTGAGGTACTGCATACAACTGACAGAAAGAATGCCAGCCATCTGTCATGTATTCCACTAAGTACAGTGCTATTCTAATAAAAACTTATATTTCTCCTTTCAATAGCAGTTGGTTCAGTACCACTTAATATATTTACTGTACCAACCAGTTTAGCTTCTGCCATGTACAGTAAAAGCTTACAAAGACAAGTCAAGCAGTATTTTCTGGTCTGTTGTTGTGGGAATCTTGTAAAGAGTATTACGTGTTGAGTTTCCTTGAGATGCAGAGAATGAGCCAGTCATTCAAAGAGATATCATACTATAATTTTAAAGTAAATTGGTGAACCTCGACTATGTGTGCTTAATCTAAGAGCTGTTTCTTGCACGTAATTATGTTGTGTCCCTGAGAGGTGTGAAAAGAATCCACTGCACATTGATACTCTATTGATTCTTAATTCTAAAGCTGAAAGTACAGGAAGTGATCATAGGAAGGCACATATTAAACACAACTAAACCTTTCTGTTAGCATCATCTTTAAAAATATGAAAAAAAGTTGAATAAAACAAAATTCACAGCATTTGCTTTCAATTACTGCACGGATGGTGTGATTTTAGAGTTTGATGTTCTTTGCTAAATCCAAAGGTCTAATGTGTTACGGATGTGGTGGTCAACATAAGATTTTGTCTACTGCACCACTAAAAAATCTTTGGCGAGGATGAATTTGTTTTCTAGAAGTTGCTACATTTAAAGAAAGTCTGGAAATTTAATGAAAATCCTTTTCAATTAATTTGCTCCTCCTGTTAAATGATCAAACAAGTTAGGTTTTATTCCACTTTTTATACAAGAGACTAGAAATTAGCCAATATCAGTCATACTGTTAAAAGATATGTATACAAACAGACTGCTTGTAAATATAATCCTTTTCACCTTGCCAGCTGATAAAAGAAGGAATGTGTGTTAATAATGAATAACAGACCAGCAGATTCATTCTAAATTATTCTGTCTAGAAAAGTATCTATCTAAAAATTTTGGTAGCACAGTGTGCTTATTACTGGGGAAAACATTAGTTTAATATTTCTAATACTGCACTGATGTTATAGGGTTAGAAAATTCACTGCAAGAATCTTGTAGAACACTGCAAATTTCCAAATGGTTCCAAACAGCAAAATCATAACAAAAAGTATCATTCTCATGTCAGCAAATATCTTGTGACAAACAGAATGCAGTCCTGAGAATCCAACACCATCAAGCCTTCCAAACCTGTAGACAGTTGCAAGAACATAATTAATTCATATTCCATACCACAAACACTTCACACACACAGGGATGGCAGAGGCATAGGATGGTTCTCACAATACAATTACTGTATTACCAGTTAGTAATACTGTAAATCTAAACCCAAAACAAAAGTGATTTTGATCACTAGCTAATGGAAAGGGAAGACCTTTGCCTAATGCATGTGGGAGAAAAAGTTTTGTAAGGACGACATTCAAATTATACATCACAATGCATTTATCCCTGGTAGTGGAAAAAACACTAATGTCATAATGGAAAGAATTCTCTTTCAATTTATATGGCAATCTCAAGTCAGCAAGGAACACTTTTATAAAATGAAAAAGGGTTCGTATCCTATCTTTGCAAAAACAGAGCTAATGTCATATTTGAAAGGCATATGAAGCTACAAGTCTTCTCTTTTAAAAGATTAGACTCTAGTGTCAATGGAAAAACTAAAAGCCTGTAAACTAAGGACAATGCATACTTTTTTCAAGATGAAAATGTATGCAAGAGTGCTAATTTAAGACTTTAGTTAATGGTAAATTCAGTGGTAATCTGAAATTAATATTGACCTTAGAACTAGGATTCTACAGCAAAAATTTTGCAGCTAAATTTTTAAATTGAAATGGGGTTTTATTTTAAGAATTTCATATAGAAGAACAAGAAAAAATAAATGGACTGTCTCCTTAACAACCCTAGGAAAAACCATATAAATAACTAAAGTGCCTACTTGGGGCAGGCTTACCCATCCCTTCTCATAAAGTTAGATTTCTAAAAAAGGTAATCTGCAGCCTTTACATTATTTACTCTAAAAACTAACAAGGAAAGTACTTGACTGATGTAAGGGGATCATTATCAAAGCATGGCTTACATACAGCAAACTAGGAGAAGAAAACTTCGAATATCAAATTCAAAGAAAATGCCAGGCAACCCTAGACTCAGCCAATATTGTACACTTAATCAAAGGACATGGCATAAAAAGGTGATATTACAAAAAAGTAGGGGCAATCTTAAACTACCCTCGCTTGCTTGAGCTGAGGATTATCTCATTATCTCTTCATTAATAAATGAAACTCTTTGGTCACATTTAATAGAATTAATAATGTTATGTAGTACTATATTGGGAGCCAGATTCCCATATCTAGAATCTGAAGATGAAGACCCTCAATATAAACAATTTAAACCTAGAAGTCTAAGAAAAAAGAAAATACTGTATACACAAGTTGATATGCTAACATTTGAATTTGAAACCGTAAAAAAAAGATCATCTACACTTGTCAGGCCTGAAACAAAGTTGGAAATCATAAAAGAAACCAAGGAACATTTTACAATCTTGTTTTTCTGAACTATAATCAATTTAGGCAGAATTCTTGGCAATACCAAAGATAAAAAGATTATCAACAATCCCTCTCCTAAAAAAGTAAATATACTCTAAAGCCACTGGATCTACAAGAATATACCAGTGCAACTGACAAATAACTTTTAGATTAAATAGGATCTCTTGGAAAGAATCATAATGAGAATCTGCAAGATCAGTTGACAAACTAATGTTACCTCTGACAAGCCTGACAAGGAGTCTTCTTTGTTTGAAATTACAGAGAAAATGTGTAAGTTCCCAAGATAAGATTTCTATGACCTCTTTCTACAAGCAAAACTCTGCTCCCAGAATATTTAACATGATTTATAGGATTTTATCCTTCCCAAGTTAGACCAGTGTTTTATGGCAAGAAAAATTCCTTGTAACACAAGCACTGAAACATAGGTAACTGACTTTCCTGACATGGATCCCAAGATCCTTAAAAGGAAGTAGACAAGATCCCTAACCATGAGGTGAATTAGTCACAAGGCAAAGTTTTTAAGCTCAGGATTAGCTGGATTGTGAAATACTTCTTTGAGTCATGTTTGGAAATACTCAGAGCAGGATTATTCACAAGAATTCATCTACACAACAAAAGGTTAAAGTTTCAGCTTATCCATAAGAAGTTAAGGGGCTGAAAAATTAAGAACCCACAAAAGCCTGTCTAACTATATCCTGACAGTTCCTTAATCAGATATCTCAACTCATTATGGTTCATCTTAGAATAGTACAAGATCAATTCGGTGAGGATGACAAGCATCCAAATAAGTTTTAAGAAAAGCATTCAGATACAAATGAAATTCAATTATATTTCTGGTTTCATTTGTCCTGAAATCTTGGCCAATACCGAGGAAATGTAGGATAAGGCAAAAAAATGATTCTAGAGGTGACTTAGCACTCCCTTCAAAAGGAGAAGACGAAGAATTCTGCAAAGATCTGTCGAGCTAAAATTTGAAAATATCATACCATTCATTTTTGGGAAGTACAAACATTTGAGAAGGATCTAGCATAAAACTTATTTCCTTCGAATCTCTCTCTCCAAATATACCAAAATGATGGGATCAGGAAGGATTGATATATTCTGGCTAATTCTGAGAAACTTCACTTGAAAATTAGAAATGAAAATCAGAAAATTCTAGTTTTAATCCCACTGAACAAAGCAGTGTTTCAGGCAACCTGCTCAAAACCTTTAAAACAAAACTAACTTGGAGATGATTTGGGAATAAATTTCAGGAAAGAACATCAGTAGAAATATATCAGCTAAAATCATCAGAAATCTAAATCAGAAGAAATCTTTAGGATGCCATTAGCATGCTGGTTAATATCAAGAGAGCTTGTTAAATAAAGACAAGGTTATATTCAAGAAGGTTTAAGGGGTTTGTCTGAATCAAACTGAAGTACATGGGACCTGCTTAGTCCCCTCATTTGATAATGCAAGAGACAGTTTTGGAAAAGGCAGAGAAAAATTTCTCCCAGATGGACGTGAAATAATAAGTAACAAAGCAAAATCAAAAGTACTTGCCGTAATGTATCTTATGTGGAGGGAGGCAAGGTTATAGGAAACATGATAACCACTTCTAGATTTTAAGTGGCTGTAACACTTCTTTGATTATAGTCTACCCTATATAACTAGGGGCCATAAACAAAAATTGAGAAAGAGACTAAAGATAAGAAAAAAGTCCAAGAGGATAATAGACTGTTTACTGATAATAACATGACAGTTGAAACTAGAACAAACCAGATACTGAAGAAAAGAATAAAAAATGGATAAATTAAAATGTCTGTATGATGTGACTAAACTAAAGACATGGAACACCACGAGTGCAAAAATGAACAACCTCTACATGCAAATAGTAATATTGAAAAATACAAATTATTAAGTAGTTATGAAAAGCTGATTACACGTAAACACAAGATAAAAAAGTAGATTTATTAACAGATATCTGTGACACAAGAATGAAAAAATTAGCAATGAATAGGGTTGAGGGCTGCATATACGATGTCTGTGAGTGTTATATCAAAAATGATAATTTAAGAAAGCAATACAATTGATGAAATGTTAGTGAACTCTTGATATGGATCAAATTATAAATGAGGCTCTGAAAGTAGTGGTTAAGGAAGGCAAACAGATGCTCTTAAGCAATATATGAGAGCCAGGAGAGAATGTAAAGTTGATGCAGTGACTGTGCTGTTGTTTACCGAAAATATGTAAAGTACACAACAAAAAATATGTAAAGTATTAACAGTAAATAAAGAGGTAAAAGAGGTAATGTGTACATCTATACAATGAAGAAAGGTTATGCAGTGAAAGATGAATGAGGATGATTCATGGATAGTAAAGTTTAGTGAATCTGACCCTCAAAAGATGTAAAAGAATACAAGGTAGAGGGGAAAATGAAAAAAAGGAAACTGAAGAGGAGAGGGAAGAATGGAGTGAAAGATACTTGGAGATACAGAGACCTGAAAATGCAAGCAGGCGGGAGTGAGGCATGCATGGGATACAGTAAATTGAAGTGATGTAGTACACAAGGAACAAAGCACAATTGTAGTGATCAGGGGTAACATGAAAAGGTTTGCAGGGCCTGGCTGTGGACAGTTCTAGTTTCACTGTCATAAACATGACAGTCAGAAAGTGCAGGATAGTGAATGAGACTAGTCATCATTTCTGACACCCCATTGTTACTGAGAAAAATAATAAAACAACAAACTAATAGATCCTCTCTAGGCTGTTTGTGATAGTAGAAGAAATCAGAAACTCAGACAGTAGGGTAAGAGGAGAAAAGCTAAATAAGATTCTACAAGAATTACCATTAAATATTGTGCATAGCTCTGGAGGTGCAAATAATATGAGTTGTAGAACTGAAGTAAGGAATCTATCATTTGCATTACTTTCAACTTTTTGAGTTGGTAAATCACTCCGTATGCTGATATTCTATTGATGAAGTCATATGTAACCTCATTATTTGAATAAGACAAAAGTGACCTTACATAGCTATTTAAACTGAAATTATTGAAGCCTTTGGTAATTCTAAACACCTATATTCAATTGACTCTAAACTTTCTCTTTTTTAAGCTCAGTGAAATTAAGTACATACAGTTAGATATTAGAGGATTTTTTTTCTCGGACTGAGAATCATCTTGGGTGTTATCCAATACAATCTCCTCATTCTGTCTACATCTTTATTCAAACTGGGTGACCAAAAGTGAACACAATATTCAAGATGGTGATACTTCTGGAAACTGTAAAGAGTAAGGATTATTTTTTTTTAGACAAATTCAAAGTGCTAACTATGAATCCAAGAATTTTGTTTACCTTTATGACAGCTTCCATTTACTGCTTGCTTGGTTTTAGGTCATCAGAGGTTATTACACTGAAGACTTTACCTTCATATACCTTCAACAGCTTAATAGAATCTATAGTGCAGCTCACCTTCTTAATTTTGGTAAAGATATGAAAAATTTCCATACTTATCAGTATGTTACATCAAACTATTTTGAGACAACCATTTATCACCGCACTTTATTTAAGCCAGTTAACCAGTTTTCTAACCAGTACAGTACAATCCTATCTATATCATCTATAGGCTGGTGATCTTTGATGTAGTTCTCTAATGAATGTTTCTTGAAAAATCTGAATAGATGAAAGAAATTACCTTACTTTTCATCATAAACATTTATCGCATAAAAATGTATCAAGCAGATTTCGTTGAAAACCATACCATTCTGAAAATCATTCATAAAGTGATGAACCTCTAAATGATTTATGATCTTATCTTGAAGGATGGTTTCCAAAAACTTATCTTCTTCTGGTCCTAACACTAATTGCTAATATGGGAAATGCTTATCAAGTATGTAAAAAGAAAAGAAAAAGCTGGATGGACTGGAAAGTTAAAAGCATTGTTAAAGAAGAAATTTAGAGTTGCTGGCACTTTGAAAGAAATACTCACGAAAATATGTGAGAAATGTAAGTATTATAAAGAAAATATTAAGAAGGGAATGATTAACAAATCTGAAGATGATGTACTGAACTGAGAAGGACAAGTGAAAGAACTGATGCATGTAGATTGACTAAAAATGTTTTTAGTTGAGGCAAATGTCAGCCTGTAATGAAAGTGGAAGGATGAAGGAAAGGATCACATGCATGAGCTAAGTACTTCAGTACAGAAATCTCTTTAGATATATAAAGATTAGGATTGTAAGAAAAAATTAGCCTCAGCCATATTTGAAAAAGTTTGTAGGATTTTGAGTGATTTCAGATTCAACAGTATGGAAAACAATATTTGCTAGTTTCTACACTGAAATTATCTTTCAAAAACTAGCAAAGGTGGAGGGAAGGGATGGGAACTGTATATACTTTTTTTCAACCTCATCATGATTATATTATATTCATAACTTGAGATTTCAAACATTCTATGTTGCACACTGTTAGGCCCCACATAATCGAGGTTAACCTAAACTATCAGTCATAAAAGGAAGGTCACTTTGCATAGTTTCATAAGAGTGCTTCAATTTGTTTAAAAAGATATATACATTTGATGAAGATTTTGCAAAAATCCTCTGTGACTGTAGAAATATTTCTGTATAAACAATAATGGGTAAGTGTAAAAAGTATCACATCATATAAAGAGCGTTTCATATTACAAGCCCTAAGGATTTTTAGTACGTGAGCTACGTGAAACAAATTAATGTTCTTGCAGTTCTCCAGGCAATATTAAAAGTTTTCTCTATTTTCTACTGATAAAGGCTATAAATGTAAGAATAATTCATAACAATGTATGTGATTCTATTAAAAATACTGTACTATAATTAAGTACAAGAGAATGAGGGTATAGTCTAAACTTAAATTAAGGAATTACATAAGCTACCCATAATAAAGATATCAAGATGCTGAAAATTCTTAAATGGTAACAATCACAATAAAATAAAAAAATAGATATAACTATTATGTAGGTGTATGATCAGTCATGACTGAAATTTACTTTCTTTAAAAGAAGAATATGGATATGAAGAGTTTTAGCAAGATGACACCAAACAGAAACTAACATGGTTGAGATGTTAGAAAAAATAGTCTTAAAGAAATTTTATGCTAGAATTTGTTAAAGAAAGCTATGAAATCATGTAGCCTCTCCAAGTTTAAGAAGTATTTGTATCCTTTTTACACTTTTTTCTTACTTTATCAATGCTAAACAGAAATTCTAAAGAAATTCACATTCTATGAGATATGATTATGGCATTAAATTTCTTAATGAAATAAAAAGATCACTCATCAGATTTCACACTAAACAGTCCAAAATCATTACTGTTTTACTCAAGGGTATCGGCAATATGAATTACATCCACTGATGTCCAGATACAATAATGTTAGTAATATTAATATTAGCAGGGAAGTGTTTACATTGTGTGGTACTGTACTAGTTAAGCATTATATGCATTACGTAAGAATAAGACGTATACATTGTTAGTTATATCTTTCATCATGCATATTTCTATCATATAGTTGTGTAATGCTATCCATTTAGGTTAGAATTATAAGCACTTTTCATAAAAACAATCTTTAAGAAAGCATTGGTGTTATGAAGCATCCTTCATGACAGTGTAGGTGTCCTAGGTATCGTCTGTGAGGGATGAAAGAGAAGGCTAGAAGAACAAGAGGA
>JAUTXX010392728.1:2324-13109 GCA_032273605.1 Panulirus laevicauda
ATTTTACTAGTCACTAGATTATAAATAAGAAAGCGAGAACTAGCCACTCGCCAAAGTCTATCATGCATCTGAGAAATAAGCGATATGGAAAGTGTCTCACCAGACGAAAAGTAGGAAGTCCTAAACTACTTTTCACCACCTGTACAAGTCACTAGATTGAGAACTAAGGTTCTAAGAAGTTGCCTTGCCACGTGACTACATCTTTGCCTAGAAAAGGGATGATATAAGAACAGGTATCTCGCAAGCCTAGAAGTGAATCTCACCAGATGAGGTGTTCGTCCATCATGACGGTGATGGCTCGGGCCAAGGCTTGCTCTGTCTTCGTCAGGCTGTTCTTCAGCTGGAAGTGGTGGGCGAGCTTTTCTATTACCAACTGTGAGTCCTCAAGCTCCTCACCATTAAAAGTGATCCACGGAGTCTTACCCTTGGGTCCATAAGGCTCCTCGAAGTCCGTCTACGAGACCGAGATTAAATGAATTAGAAAAGTATTGACAAATATGCATCTGATGTACGCTGAAAAAAAAGGTCATAAGCGCCTAAAAATACATATCCAAAAAAATTACCATTTACTTCTATCCTATATAAATTTTCACACCTGTCCATTTTAGGGTGCTATATTTCGTCTAATCAACGACATCCTGAAAACAAGTATTCTTTATTTCTTACTGAAGAGAGGGCTTGAAGTTGCCTAAGGCCCGGCACAGAGGATGTTCATATCAAAGTTTACGCTCTTATCAACATTAATCAGCTCATGCTGAGATCAATTCCACAAGTAACGCTTACCTAGAAGAGCTTCACGTTTACCATTTATCAATAAATTCATGCAAGTCGTATATGATAACATATATGAATTATGTGGTGTATGGGGGGCGACGTGCAGTCACATAATGAGTTGAACCAAGGCAAATGAAGCGGTCGTGAGAAACCACAGAATTAGTAAGTGACGCTTCAGTCACGGAAAAAAAAAGTCCACATCAAGACCAGGCCTTAACTGAAATAGAGAGAATTATGAAACGGAAAAATAAGAGACGAGGGAAAGTATTTACGAATTTTGGAGAAGGTGAAAACCCCCGTCTTTTGGAATGTGTCACGTCATAGTTGTTATGAAAGACATGAGAAGGTATAGAGTTCCAAAGCTTCGACGTGTTGGGAAAGAAACAGTTACAAAAACGGCTGACTCTCGAGCTGCTGCTGTTGGCCACACAATAATCATGTGACGCAGCAGCTTACCGAGTATTGCGTGGTCTAGCTAGTAGTATAGGCACACCTTAGGAAGCCAGCACTTGGGAGCAAAAAACCGAAGTAATACCTATAGAAGAGGGAAAGTGAATCAACAATGCGGCGTAGGGCACGAGGGTCAAATTACAGGCTATCACAGCAAGGTGAAAAGAAAATCAAATTCAAACTTGTAAGCTTAAAGGAAAAATTGGATGTATTTACATTTTCACTCATTTCACAAACGCTAGCGGGTGTACTGCATATGTGTAAAATCACCGAACAAATTCTTTCAAAAACATTCAGGGAAATGCAAATTCATCTCAAAACCCCAGGAAACTAAGAGACTTACTTTGTAGGGTATATCAGCCAAGCGTAAAAAGGTCTCAAGTTTGATGACGAAAGGTGACAAGGAAGGAGCGAAGCGTCCTCTACGTGGACAGTGAAGTACTACTACATCTTGCCCTGCCTGCCTCCACTTACACCTGTAGAAACATTAAACATCAATACCGTTATTCAACAGTCCGTAAAAGGAAACTGTAAGGTTAGCTTTTGTTTACATGACCATAAGGGAAGACAGTTTCTTTCATACTAACAAAGACATCTTGTACTTTTATTTCTGTCAAAATGGTCGCTCATCAGTATGACAAAATAGTGCAAATTCTTATGGTTTCATGTCTGTACGTACGCCTCGTCACAGTCTACTTTGCATCACGATGCATCTTTTACCTGAGTTTTTAAAAGGAAATATAAAGTACCTGCTCACCTTCGTCTTCTCCTCGCAATGTTCACATGTAGACGCGATGCTAAGATGAGAGCTAAGGCGGTGATAATGGGCAGCAAACAGCTCCACTGTCCGCCAAGCTCTGTGCTGGCCTCCACCGGACCCGCCGTCTCCATCCTATGAGTTAACACCGTGTAGTATTCACACCTTATATTCATTTTGTTTGGCTAAATAGTATATACACTCTCGTTTCGTAATCCGATAATCTCTCTCACCGTGAACACCTGATAACAAAAACAAGGGCCACGATCCTAATAATAATAATACTGGACTTTAATTAAATGGCGGTACATGTCTTTTTAAATGGAGGGACATGTCTTACCATCCGCCCACCTTCATGTTTGTAATTTGCTGATGTCGTTGTACCTAGCAGTGCAGAATAATGTGTTTCGTACCACCTATTCTATCTTGATGTTCTTTATTTTGTCCACAAGATCTACATACCATTAAGCTCAGCCTGATAAACCTCTCAGTGATACATTGAGCTAATGTTTCTAAGACAACAATACGATTAATAGACCTCCTTGTAGGTATTGACAGTTTTCAGATCTATTCCAGGTGCGCACTGAACAAATAAACTTGATACTTACATACTATTCATGCAGTTACACGTTCACAATCACAAAAATAACGTCTAGTGCAGCAAAATCACCTAGCAGTTCAAGCGCTCTTACGTCCGGCAACAAAGTCAAACTGATAGTGTTGTACAGGTACCTGCGACCATGACTGTACACGCTGCGACCAAGGTCGCCAACGGCTGCGTCAGGAGCATGCTTATTACAACGTCCATTAAGGGAAAAATACTGTGGTGACGGCCGTAAATAGATTCCATGTTCTTTTACTTCCATACCGTCATCAGTAATACTAGTATCAATACATAATACTACGACTGTGTTACTATTTTCAATTACTAATGAAATGCCCAGTGCAATCAGTTATTTTATCATTATCAATATTGGTATTTGTTTATCCAATGTCAGCGCTTTCTTCAGTTTCAGATAAGTGATGATAATTAATGTTCTTTTATCATATACATCATCAAGAGCTGGTGAGTTGCGTTTCATATTTGGTCTTTTTTCATTCTAATATTTTCACAACTGCCACGTGATTTAATGGAATATGTTACTGTTCATTGTTTTGTTTCTTAGTTCATCAATGATGGCAACACTGATGTTATCAGTTTCAGAAGCGTATGGCAACTTGTCTATTAATAACCAACAGGGGTAACCAAGAGGTTTCATCCAGCCGGACTTGTGCCTTCATGGAAGCAGGTACTTATTATTCCCGACTTCTTGTTTGTGCATATGGGGAAGAAGTTTTAAGTTAACTGTGCCCTTCTCTTGTCCCTGTTTTAACGTCTTATACTGTCTCGAATCTTCCAAAGGTAATCTCATGTATTTAAATACTCACCGCTTAAGTTTTTCCAGAATTCACAAACCAGTTGCTGAAGAAATGTTTCTTCTCTCCCATCGCTATATGTCTTGTTAACTTCCAGTTTTGTCCTTTTGTCCCTGCTGCTTAGTGTTGCTGTAGGCGGCCAAGGAAAAAGAGTATTGTTGTACCACAAGGACCCTCTCAGACAGGGCTCCTTCGGCCCCGCCAGCAATGTGGCAAAGAAGAAAATTATTGTCTATTTAGTGTATGAACCTCTGGTGGCTACTGCCCATACCTTACCATGAACTATCCTTCACAGCAACAACATGGTGGTTGTAACCTTGGAGGAATGTGTGGTGTTTGCGCGAGATGGGCTTCGCTGGTTCTGTGGCACCAAGAGCAGACCCGTTTCGGTTGCAGTCATCTTGGTTTTCGGTGCCATCAAACTCCACAGATACCTGTCCAAGAGAACCAAAAGGTTGTAATTTAAGTGATATGCTTTAATTGCAGATAGTTTCACATTTTCATTTTTAAACATATAAGTTAATTCAGTGCAGTAAATCAAGTGCCATCAGTTATGTTTCTCTTTCAAGAATAAACTATATGGTTTGTCTTGTTCTCCTCAGGAAGAGGTGGGCCACGGCTGGGAGGGATGTCGTGGTCCTCCACGGATTTCCCAGGGGACGATTCTCACCCGGTAACTCCCCCTATGTTCTCAAGTTGGAGACGTACCTCCGCCTCGCTAAGATCCCCTACGTGGTGAGGAACTTCATTTTATTATTGCTTTCCGTTCGTGACTACAGAACGTGAGTCTACGTTGCTTATCATGTTTTTGTCTTATTTTCTTTTCCATGAATCTAAAGTTGTCTTAAATATTAGTGACAATACTCGACTTTGTCTTTAGTATGCACTATGAATACATATGTATAAAACATACTTTTAAATCTATGGAAATTTTATACTATTGCTTTGAAGACCCTTTTCCGGAAATTAGAAAAAGAATCAAAAACACTCGAGGAGCGGTGCGAGTACAGAGAGAGTGCTTTGCCCAGTACTGTATGGAGTGATGGTTAGTGAGACCAGAGGATATCTTAGAGCAAATAAGGGTTAGAAAATACCAAATGATGAGGATTTGTGAGATGTTTGAGGTGTTATGGACGTGGTTGGGTTCATGGGAATATCAAACAAATGTGAGACGGAGTTTTGGGCAGAAACCATGCAGAGTTAGGAACTAAATTATTCCCATATGCAAGAAACTGTAATCTAACTCTTACCTTGTTTTCATGGAATAGACTGTCCGGTTAGCAAAAAAAAAAAAAATGACTGAAAGGAACATAGGAATACGTAGGCGGAGGAAAGAATAAGTCTAAAGTGAGTACATTACATCCTGTACCATATAAGCATTAACCTAAATCATGTCAGCAAAGGAAAATGTTTTTACAAACATATAACTAGCTTTGACAATTACCAAACCGAGTCAATATCTACGTAAAAATTGTATTTTCATGTGGACGTTTCAGGCTGCATGCCAAAGAACGAAATATTAACAAAAAGGAGAGGTTATCGAACTCTGAGGGCAATCCCTTGTACCGAAAGAATTGAAATCATAAGACCATTCAATTTGGTAGGTCAGTGAGGCATACTGTGGAAAATATGTATCCTAAATATCTCTCTCGATGAGAATAGAATCAACCTAACTCAGATTTTATTACATATGGATCAGATGGACTTTACAGAACCACTGGGCCCTAAAGGTCAGAGTCCCTGGATCACCCTCAATGGGGAAGAGTTCGCGGACTCTCAATTGGTGATAGAACATCTGGGGCGGCAGTACAACAAGGACTTTAGCAGTGGATTGACAGAGGTGCAGCGGGCAGTGGCAAGAACCTTCAACATCATGGCCTGTGAACACCTTGCCTGGTAGGGCTCCTGAATGTTCTTTATTGAGTCAATTATACCTGCATAATTATTCCTGTTGAGTGGGAGAGGAAGGTACGCAATTGAATCAGTGACTGGGGATACTTTTCAGAAACAGTAGCTTTTAGGTGTTATTCATATTTACTAAATAACCCAAAATTGTCCTCCTGTAACAGTTTAGTTAAAGTCCATTTGAAAAAAAGCTAAATCTTGTATAGTACATGGATTTCCTGCAGGAAACCCATCAAATTAAAAATGTAAGTCTGCTATCATCACTGAATAGGGATGTGTTAAAATCTTTCTTCCAAGATGCTGAGAATGTGACATGCATTGAAAGACAAGTCTTGTGCAGGGCTCTTACCTATCTGCTGATGCATTTTAAGATACTATTACTTGACCAGAAAATCTCTGAACAGGGTCTGCATTTATACATTTAAGAGGAAAATTACTCATATTATGAATACTTCCTATGCAGGGGCCTCCGTTTCTGGCGATATGGTGTTGACCACTACCGTGGGCTGATCCAAAGCACATCAAATGTATCCTTGTTCTTGCGCCTGGCACTATTTTTCTTACGTTGGAAGGTTCTTAAAGCACTGTGGATACAAGGCACTGGGAGGCACACCCAAAAAGAGGTGGAGCACATGGTGAGACAAGACCTAGCTGCCATTTCTCATTACCTAGGTAAAAACCACTGGTGAAAACTTTGTATGACCTTAACAAACTTTTTCCTTTCCATTGTTTTTTCTTTCTATAGAAGTTATGCATCGTTATTTTAATATGAATTGTCTATAAACTGATGGATAAACATTTAAATAGCTCTCATTCTGGACATGTCTTACATTCCTACGGATTTTACAGGTGAGAAGCCATTTCTGATGGGGATGGAACCATGTGAGGTGGACTGCACTATGTTTGGGTTCTTGACGCAAATCATGTACAACTATCCAGGCTCACCATATATCACAATGCTGAACGGTGAGGACTCTAGTCTAAAAAGATCATACTCAAGAATAATTTCATTATTAAACTACAATTCTCCATGACAAGTACTACAGATATGGTCGCAAGTCCTCAATAACACTAGGCCAAGTAAAAAAAAATTGGGCGGAAAGGAGAAAAAATGTAGGATCTTTTGAATGATAGAAAGTTTTCCTTTGAAAAAGAGAATGATCACTGTAGTCAAAAAACAAATAAAAGGGTAAAGTTACAAAGTTGAGAAGCAAAGTTAAAGCAAAATCATAAGAATAGCCTATTCTCATGTTCCTAATTATCCAACAGGATATTTTCAATACTGAGTTGAGTACTATTGTAACCTCAATAATGGCAACGGCATGCAGGCAGACAGCTCTCAGAAGCTTTGAGGTCAGAGTTGGAGAATCATACTGCTAAGAACTGTGTTCTCTTAAAACTGTGCCAACATTCCAAGCAACGATAATCTTATCTTTTGTATAATTGAAATTGCAGCCCAGGAGAGAAAATTCTGGCGTCTGAACAAGTCTTTAGATAAAGGTAGACTTGGTCATTTGTGTAACAAGGTTTCCAAGGGAAATTAGGTTGTTAATTGATACAGTGTGTGTTTACTGCACTGAATGGTGGATCCCTAAAGCCATTAAAAAAATGGAAACACATGAAGAACTTAAGAAAGAGAATTGTAACCATAGTTGAGAAGATTCAAAATTCCGAATTATCCAAAACATTGAGGGGTTCAGTATACTGGTGGAGTGAAGCGAGGACCTAATCTCCCAAATGCAGTCAGTGCAACCTAAACCTTATTATTATATGAACTGGTAAGGATACCTTTTTGCTATGCCCCATATCATCTGCTGCTGAAACTGTGGGTGATGGGTTTCTGTGCCATAATGTTCTGATGGCTCCCATCCGCACTGAGGTATAACGAAGGATATCCTAAGGTCTATTCTTCCATGTTTTATGTTTTCAGGAGTGAGGGGATGAGGCTGAAATGTTCTTCTGCTGTTAGCATTTGTCCATGTTGTTCATTGCTACATTCAGCACATCACAGAGCAGATCTAGAATATGCTTCTTAGGTTTGGTCACCACACTTAAACAGAAAAACAAATAAAGAAGGTCCAAATGAGGACAACAAAAATGGTGGCTGAAATAAGTAATAAGACAGCTGAGTTACAGTGAGAGGTTAGAGGCCATATGCCTACCATGGAAAATGAGAGCAAAGGGAACTTGATCACAACCCTGAAATTTCTGTTTGATTATTTCAACATTGTGCAGTTCCTTTAAAAAAGATAAGCAAACAAGGGCCAAAACAAGAATCCAAGCTAAAGCTTGCTAGAAAAGACTTAAAGAAGTATTTTTGTAGCATCAGAGTAGTGGAGGAATGGAATCGGCTTAGTGATGATACTATGAATGCTAAGAGGATACAAAAGTTTAAGTTGTATGGTTGTAGAGAAATCACATGGGATGGGGCCACATATGTGTAGAACTTCCTCCTCATCCTGTACAAAGAGGCAGGTACACTGTGCAGATGGTATGGGGATGCCATGGAACACCAGTTTCTAGCCATGTAAGCACTCCAGTTAATGCATATGGAATGTATACTACAGTTGAAGGAGCTATAAGTTATTATATTGAGATGAAAGGCAGTGGTTAACTAATATGTAAATTAAAGACACAACCAATGTAAACAAGATGCCTCAGAATAAGACCAATTACTCTTCTGCAGAAGTTTTCATTCATGAGACATAAGCAACAGTTATAGTGCTTTGAAAATGTAACACATTTTTTTTGGTGCAGTTAAAGTAATAACCTATTCGTAAAGTGTAAGAAGGGAGTTCTACTCTTGTGGGGCTCCATTTCTTGAATTTTCTTTATCATATAAATTTCTGAACTTCTGTTTCCTATCTGCATTTACAGCTTCACTACTTATTCATTTACAACTTTGATACTACTTAAGAACTTTGCATCTTTTCTATATGCTTCTTGGTATCCTTCCTACTGTGACCTTTAGTTGATTTTTTTATTTCTCAAAGAACAGCTTACTGTCAAACTGATCTAGAAACTTGAAGGTTGTAATAAAGTCTCCACTCGTATATCTGTCTTTTCCAGTGGGCAAATGTATCATACTATATAACTATTGTTGAAAACAGTGATCATGAAAAAACAGTATAAGTATATACACACTGTATACACATATGTAACTTAGCAGTAATCCAAGGTTTTAACTAAGTTGTAACACATGAAAGTCACCTACAACAAGGATATATCATTGTAAACAGAAGAAATGGAGTACAGCCTTCTTGAGGACCACTCCATCAAAAGAAGCCAACGTTGCTCAGATTCCACTTGGAGCACACCTACAGTAACCCCATTAAAAAGGGTTCCTTGGGCTACATACTATAAATGCAACTTGAGTATCAATGGTTCATTTAAACAATAGAAATCTAAACAATAGGTAGATTTAGATAAAAACTTCACCCACCACTGAAGGATACTGACTGTTCTTAGTTCATTTGCAGATGACTTCCCAAATCTTCAGATGTACCAGTTTCGTCTTAGGGACCTCCTCTGGCCTGACTGGAACAAGTGCCTAAATCCTCCCAAGTAAATATACACACTCGATTCTTTCAAAACTTGGCATGAATAAGTTGCAGCAGCTTCAAAGGATCAAGTATGGCAGCACTCCAGATCATACCCAATGGAATCTTTTGAGCAGACACCATCCCAGCTAGAGAAGTAATGCACAATAAGTTTTATCTCCATTTTTTCTAACCTACTGCCGATGTACAACACCCAGCCATAGTTTCAAATGTTGATAAAAGTAAACAATGAAAGTTGATGCTCTTCATATAGAATATCCAAGTATAAACTTAACTTTAATATCATGACAAAATCAGAGCAAAAGTCCTTGTGCAGATACCTTAATGTAGTGTGTTACTACTGATATGATGTGTTCTCAGACAGAGAAATCTGATTTTGAGGAACTCTTCCTGTCTGTTCTGTTGGTAATGATGTAAAAATAAGGCTTTTTTCATTTCTTATCCCAGCAGAAATAATAACTGACTAATGGGCAATGATTTCAGGGAAGGTAAAACTTTGAGGAAAATGTTAAGTAATATATATCTGATCTCATATCCTTAATTCTTGAGTGAGGGAGTCCTATAAATGACAATGAAAAAAATAATGAAGAGTTAATTCCAGATAATGTATTGGCAAGTAATTATGTTCTGGGTGTGTTGAAGAAAATCAACCAAAGCAACTTCTTTAAAGAAAATGGAAACAGGTTTTAAGTACATGCTAAAATAACCTGGCTTAATTCCAAGTGGAAATCTCCATTTGTTTTCAGAATATTCTGTTAGTATGAAGTACGTATATAGCCCAGACTTTGTGTGTCCTGCATCAAGAAGGAAGATAGATAGGTCTCCTGTGATTTTGTGGCCGAGGTCTGGATGATTTGTCAAACTTCAAAAAAAATGTAAACTTTGGACCAAAACTACTAAAATAAAAGAATATATGCCATAAATGTATTAATACAACTGATCTTGATAATCTTTGCTTCTTTATTATTATTGGACTGACTATCTTTGTGCAGGATCAATGCATGTATACCACCAAGCATCAGTGATGATTTACCTAGTACCAAATAGGTGATATACCTAATTCCAAACTGAAGATGGAAAAATTTGTTTTGTAACCTATATGGCAAAAATGCTTTTTAACCCCTTAACTACCCCAGACAGATAGTGATGCAGGATGGGAGACTCCTCTACATGATTATGTATGCAGTTAGTTTCATACATTTTTCAGGCCCATGTGTCAAGCCTGGATGGTGGCTAAGGTGGCAGGGCACAAGAAGTTCTCCCCACTGTCAGTTATCTACCAGTTATGTCAGCAACTTAGCATTCTCTTGAGTTTTCTTAGGGGGGGGCGGACAGTAGCTTTTATCTATTGGACCACGCAGAAAGTGATCCTAAGTTACCTAATGATGATCTCTCATCAAATGGTGCAGGCAGAAAGTGAGCCTAAGTTACCTAATGATGATGATCTCTCATCAAATGGTGTGAAAGAGTGATTTTATGAACCCTGAGTCTTCCAATACCAAAGCCTGACCAAGATGGGGCAACAGAATGTGTTTCTAACAAAACTGGAGACAGTTTAATTAACACCAGCCTGATTTTGACAATACTGTCTGACTGATGCAGCCGACTATTTTTTAAAATATTTATAATCTTACTGTTTTGAAAAGCTATTAATAAATGACTGATTATAACTAAAGAAGATTTGTTATATAAACATGATAGTAATCAGTCATCAATTTTTAGTGTATGTAAAATGACTGATGGAACAAGCGCAGGGGCAACTCACATTCAGGCCTTACTCCCATACTTTTAGAAATTTGTGTTGAAACGTTAACAAAACTTCCACATATTATTTGGGTTAAAGTATTGGAGAAAATATAATTCTGATTCTTTTTCCAGTTATTAAGTATAACTGAAACTGTATCATCAGATACATTTCTCAAA
>JAUTXX010392950.1:0-13108 GCA_032273605.1 Panulirus laevicauda
GCCACCGAGTTAAGACTCTAGTGTCAAACCTTAATGTTGTTCCCTCGTCAGTGTGTTTCTAAAAGGTAGGGAAAAAGCATTTGTTGATCTACATGTGTAGTTTCTTGCGAATCTATTGATAGCCCTGCATATTTTCAGAATTTTTACAGCTTAGATAAACAATATTAACTTACAGAACCACCTAATGCAACCAAATTAACTATCCTAACCTAACCAAAGAAGACCTAACTAAACGATTTCCCTTCACATAACTTAGCCTCCCTAACTCGACCTCATTTAGTGAATTAAAAACAAATAAATAATCCAATAAGTTAACTGTAACGAAAAAACGCTACCCTTCACACCCCTTACACACACATACATAACCTCTCTCCGTTCATTGCCTCCTGCTGCTTGGCCCACACCACTGGCGGAGCCGGGGAGGGCCGTGATCTCCTCCACTCCATCACAACTATTTCCCCTTCCTCAACATACCATTGTATGGTCTGAATATTTACCGAACTGTCGCACAACTGAAATCTAACTTTTGGGATAAACATATGGGTTGCTGACTTCCGTAAATGATACCCTAATGCCTTTTAAGTTTTTTTTTTTGTCATGACCCTTTCTCAAAAATGAAAAAAAAAGGGCTACGCTCATTTTTCCCTCAACCCCACTCCCTTCATCCTCATCCGTAACTGACCCGCCCGCTGCACTTGGTTGGTCACGCCGAGACTGTAACTCCCGAATCCACCCCATCACCCCACCCCTAATTTTCAGCCTCGTTGGCGGTTCTTGCGTTAACTTCAGCTACCATTCGTGTCTGTGTTGACGGAGTGATACTATGCCACCAAGTGTGTACTACATGTTTGTTATCACGTAGTGCTGTTTTGTGCATGTCACATGATCATACGTCAATGGATATGCAGTTCGACTTGACTCGTTTCAACACGCATAGTTCCGGGATGATGGTATGCAATTGTGAGGTCACGTCTCTATAGCCTAGTCGGCAGACCCAAAATGAACAAAGTCCTCAGGTCTCACACATAACAAAAGAAACGACAAGAATTTACATGTAAACTGACTATCTCCGAGCAAATTACTAACCTTTGATAAGTCAGGCTAGAAGAACTGGGACACGCCTGAGTCAAATAGAAGAAGTATGTCCTTGTGCACTCTACAAACACAAGACAACAAATGGTCAAGAGTGAGACACTGAGCTTTAGCACCGCCAGATGTCAGGTTAAGCCAGTTTCCCAACAAAGAACTGTAACCATCTTGTTTGGATAGGTGTTGCGTTAAGCATACAAAATTGGAGTGTTCTTGTTGTTGTTTTTTTTCTTTTAACCTTTGTGTAAAATGACAGAGACATCACTGCTGAGTTTGGTCGAGATAGGTACGAAATCTACATGTCGTAGGCAACTATGAGGGTGGGATGGGCAAACAACCAGCCAACTTCAGATGGTTGAATGTCTGGTGTCAAGGCGGGGTTTTCCTGGGTTGTAAATGTGATAGTAATCAACGATGCTTCATGATCAACCATCCTCATGACGCCATCGTCTAGGCGTAATACAAAGCATATCTTTAAAGGTATTCTTGTGTGCAATATATATTTCATATTGCCGGCATGCATGTTTTCTTATGTCCAGCGCATAATTATTGTGTGTTTGCAGATGTATCTACCTCATATACTAACCAGGATGTCATTATTTCTCTATAGTGTAAATATATGGTATTAGTATACCTCCTGTACATAGGATACACTTCACATCTCTATGATCATACATCACTAACCGTACCGTATACCTTTGCAGGTGGTGGCAAGACAAAATAATGTCTGTTGTTGGTATGGCTGCAGCGCCCGCCATGGGCCTGGACATGGGTTCTGTGCCCATCCTTCCAGAAGTCAAGGACCCCATAGGAGAGCGCGTCATCTCCAGGAAGCGCCGGATGAACTTTTTTGACATGGCTAACCTCCTCGATTCGGATGGTAACCTACAGAATGAGATGTTAGTTTTCGCTTTCGCTGCCACCATGCTGTCCACAATCCCGATTCTTCTGGGAAACGAGTTCGACGTTAATGTCGGCCTTAGGAAGAGAAGACAAGCTGGACCTTACCGAGATCCTGATGGTCCAGAAACCAGTTCCTACGTATCTTACACTCCATCAGTAGAAGACTACAAGCCAGCATTCTTCTCAGGCTACACCTACAAGCAGATCATGACCTCTCCACCGGGCATGCAGGTCCTCCACATCCACAACGGCTCCACAACTGGCAACCATGCAGACTCTTCAACACATTCAGGGCAGGAGAACGCTGCTGCTGCAGATGCTACCATGGCAGAGCTGTTACAAGAATTACTAAAGTGGTCACAAGAGAAGGTCAAGAACAAGCCTCTGCTGCCCATGCTGATCAATCTGATCCTAGATAGATACCATGGGAACCCCAACCCAGCAGACAAATTTGTCAAGGTCGCCTATAAGAACTGGAAGAACTGGTACTGAGGGTCTGTGGTAGTAACATAATCACAAAAATAGAATATATTTTTGGCCATTACTCAACTGAACGATATTTTGCCAAGATAAATTTGTCAGTTCTACAAAAAGGCCGAAAAACACCAAACAAGATGTTTAGCCCTATGAATTACAGGAAAAAAGAATGCTAAAAATGAAAGATCAGATAATCGACTAATACTAGGGCATGTTTTTCATACAAGTCCTGTGTCGATCCCAACAATGAACTCTTGTGCTAGAAGGTATGACAGACATACTGCACTATCCTTGATGCATAACAAAAAAGTTGACCAATCCTTAACACTGGATGTTTGAAGGATATCTTTTCTCCTTGATCCTTACTAAACTTAGAGTTCCTTAAGAAAAGTTGTGTTATGAGTCTAATGCAATGTTCTTACCTAAATAGGATAGTGGGGCTAAGCTATTGTCTCTCCATCAATTCCTGGTTGATATCAAGATCAGCTTGATCACCTCTTTCTTACCCAGACTCTTATTAACAAGTCTTGATTGCCACTACCACTCATTATATCATTATTCATTTTCATGTCATCCATTTCATATCACATTCTCTTAAGAAAGAAATGTATTATCCTATTTTGAATTCCTCAGGTAAACTGTAGGGCATTAAAATAAACATTAAATCTGAAAATATGTTTTCATGATTCAATAACTTTCATTATTTTTATTCCCTGAAAAACAAACACCAGTGTTCATTGAATAGTCTTATTTTTTTGTGCAGAAATCCCTCATTATATCACTGCCTTTCACTAATAATTCAAGCTACATGGCCATGTGTACTGGATAAGTAAACTTATGGTGAGGTACACAAAGAGTATCTAGCACACAAAGCATATCTAGCTATCTTAGGACTCCAAATTCAGACAGTGGAAGGCCAGATAAATTTGGTAGACTAAATTTCAATGATTGCATTCTGTCAACACGAACTTTTAACACAACAATTTATGTGTATTATTCTCAGAAAATTTTCAATCTTCTTAGCAATCAGTGGTTATTATATATGAAAAGATTGAGTAGTGATTAATAGATTGATTCTACCTTTATGCAGTAGATTTAAGGTCACAACCTTTAAGTGCCCACCTACAACAATTGCTTTACCTCTCTTCCATTCCTATGAGCCTCATATGTAAGAAAAATTTGGTCTTGCTTTTCTCACTTGGATAGTCCAACAAAAGTGTTTTAAATCAACTCCTGCTGGATAGGCACACATGCTTATCAAAGCCTTATCACTTATTACATTACTGGTCGGTAGATGAAGTGTACAAACTGATGATGACTACAGTATGTACAAACAGATGATGACTACAGTAGATGCATATCTAAACACCTATAATTGTGATACATATTGGCTGGCACTATCATAACTTAAATATAAATGATGAGAATGTGCTGATATAGCTGAAGCTCAGGGGGTGTACTATAGTACCTTAAACTGCCTCCAAAACTTAGTCCTTTAATCCAAGCTGTCAAAAACCTTCAGATGTAGTACCCCCATACTTACAAGTGTTACTCAAAGGTCAGAGAAATAAAACAGTGATACAATGTATAAGTTTTAAGCGTCATTGATACAAAACTCCATTACGTAACATTAGCAAACTCCACAAGATCCAAGTCACACATTACAGCCTAAAAAAATAACAAATATTTCACTGGACAGATGATATTGTGGACTGTGTCTGCCAGGATAATTATTTGTAAAAAAAAAAAAAAAAAAATACTGTAAATGATATCTTGAAAATTAAGTATCTCATAAAACAGTATCTTAAATAAGTCAAATATCACATTTTGTTACATGTAAAACTCTTGTTCTCTCTCTCTTGCAACCTGAAAAAATTAAATATGATTAAACATCTGAACATCATAGCTACATACTGTCTGTATTACTATCATGTTTTAAATCAACACAATGAAATCTGAGCCATAAAAGGTGTTAATATTAGCCCTTTCATTGGGGACAGAAGGATGAAGTCCCCTTCCCTCAGTATGAATGGCAAATTGAAAATGAAAAAAAAAAATCTTATCTTTACTGTGGCAGTGGATACAGTATGTATTACTTCCTTACAACAAATATGAAGAACTCTTCTGAACATCCTTGGTTCCACAACCATGGCAAAGTGTCAAGAGGCATGACATCAGCCCATTAGTGCCGCCAGATGTATGACTATGCTACTGCTTTTTGCTCATTTCCACTGGATCATTACACTATTGTCGGTTAGCACATACTATTTTACATAATTATCCATTAAGCATGAAACTTTGAATTAAAAACTATGTGAACTCTACTGCTGTGGCAGTGCAACATCATACTCCTCCCTCTTATACCTCAAGGGTAACTGAGACCTTTAAGTCCTCATTTTTTTCTTTTTTCATATACGTAAGGTTCATGGCCTTTGACAAATTTCTCTTATGATGCTAACAAAACTGGTGCAATCTTAAACGCACCATGTATAAAATATTGAGTGGCAAGAAGTAGGGATTTCTAATGAAATATGGGACAAAGAACCAAAGCAAAAGGGGTAAGAATTACATTTTTCATAACAGGTTGTCCAAATGAAGATCATGATACATATAGTAAGGTCACAAATAGCATATCAAAGTATTTTGATTCATATGATAAAGTATGGGTCTTGGAGTTAATTGCTACACAACAGAGGAAAACATCATTAATTGTTACATGGCCATGAGCTCATAAGATTTAGCCCAAAAGTAAGGAAACAAATGTTACCATAAGATAAGTACAAAGCTGATGTATCAAACAATGTGTTTTATAAATGAAGGTCTGCAATTATGCACACACAAACATAGTATTCTTAATCAAATCAAAAAGTGGTACGTATTTTCAAGTGTAAAAACAAAATCATGATTACATATTCACACCAGAGCCTAAAAGTAGGAGAGATAGTTAATGTCAAATCTTACATTCGATAACAACATATTCAAACCAGCATATAATATGAGAAAACTTAATTATTCTACATCAAAATAAATATTGTATAACACTACAAATCATAGTTAACAGCAGAAATCTTAAAATAAATTAATGTGCAGAACATCATGAAAGAAGCATAATACAAAAATTTTCTAAAAAAACTTGTGAAAGGAAAGTCAGTAACAGATATCAATTACAAGAATAATTAACAATGAAGTGAATAATGATGACTAAAGTTTGGAAGATGACTCTGCAGCTCAAAAATGAACAATGGTTTAAGTGTGATAGAGTAGATACAAAGCATTAAATGTCTTTAAAGTACAGTAGTACAGAAAGACCTTGCTAATCTGATGCAATTTCAAGGACTCTCCTCAACAGATTACAGAAATTTCAATGGACGGAGACAGCAAAACAGTAGGCTACAGTAAAATAAGATGACACAATTTGGCTAGTACATACTTTGTGAAAATATTTAAAGCAAACAAATACAGATTACCCACTGATAAATAAAGTAAGCCTCCTGATTTAAATCAAACAAATACAGATTGCCCATTGATAAATAAAGTAAGCCTCCTGAAGTCAGACTCAACCATGCTAAAGCCAAAAGTAGCAAAATAAAATTGAACACATTTATGCATAGTTACTTATGTAACCACATATCCTCTTTTATGGGTCTCCTGCAGTTTCTAGGCTGCATTTCTACACATGAGCAGGGTAAGATAGGATGGTTTGAGGTGGAAAACTTATTATAGTGACAAGTAAGCAAAAGATGAAAATAATGGTCATGAGTATAGAAATCAAATTAATACTGTATACAGAGGAATATAGAGATGGAGAAAAGTCTTGCTTAGCATAGATGAATACTCTGCACTAAGGGTCTGCCTTACTAGTCTCACTATGGAATTCTCTGTGGCAAGGTTGGCATGCAAAGATTAGATGTAACAAAGCTACTTCTAAATCTGTGCAAACACATGATAGTAACTAGCTGCTCAGAAACAAAAAAGTGGACATAAGAAAAAAAGTAAAAACCATCACTATATGATAATGAAACATTGTTATGCTAAACATACCCAAAACGATTAATCTAAAAATACTGTACTGGAAAAATGTTAAACCAATAATACTAATACAGCTAACAGATGAAAATCTAATCTTAGTTAAGTTACTTTACATAAAAATTATGATTTTCTACTGCATTGGCTTTTTCTGTCTAATTATTTCTTGGTTGAATATCTAATTTCTCCCATCTACTGCAATGCATAACCAATTGATAATTTAGATAGCAATTATCAAATAAGCCAATGGTATTGTAAAAAAGAAAAAAGTTAAATGCCTTAATGACAGTCTGCTGCTAAAATGGTCGCAAACTTCAACTCAGGCACCAATCTTAATTTTTTCTCTTATCTCATCTAATCAGTGGTGTACAGAACAATTCAGTGTATTTGTTACGTAATCGTCTTCCTATATATTTTATGCACTGTGGAAATGCACAATTCCTCAGAAATTACCTCAGCCCCTATGAAAAGAAAAAGAAAAAAATCAGACTATATTTATATCATATACTATTAAGGAAAATACCCTGCATATTTTTCACTATATTGCCTTGAGAGGGTAGTGCTCTTCATCTATATAAGTATACAATAATCACGAGGCTTTCTTTCAGCCATGATTTCATTCCAAATATACCTTATCACATTACACACTTTACAGTTTTTCCAAGCACTATACATATATACAGTATCATTTATGTAGTTTTTACAGGGTACATATTTTTACATCATTCATGTTTCCATAATTACACACCATTTACATAAGCATAAATCTATTTACATTTAAGAATGAACAAATCGTTTCATTTTCATCAAAAATATAAACACTAATGCATCAGAACTTATTTCTATTATTTTAAAAGTGACTACAACAATGGGTATGTGAATCTGACATCATGCCAAAACGATATACACAGTATGAGGATCTATGGATGAGTGCAATGCATGATATTTCTTCAGTTGCAGCCAGCAACATCATCCAGCCTATGGGCACTTCCCAGAGGGGCAATTCAAACAATGGAGGGAAAAATTAATGTCTACTGAAGTTGCATACTCTCGCATCTACTAACGTGCATCACAGTTAAAGGGCTAATAAAAGTATCTTTACTTTCTGCCCAGCAATACCACAATTTTCTGCAATGATGCAGGAATATTTGCACAACAATGGATAATCTTCATCACCAAAAAACCTTCTCCTTTAATCAGTCCACCATATTCAACAGGTTTTACCATTTGCATTCTTTTTTTATACCTGTTCACCTTTTCTCACCTCAGGGAGGAATCATTTTTAAAACATGACTGGGCCCTCATAAATATTTTTTTACCTCTTTCCAATTTGTCATGAAATTCACATCTAATTCCCTACAGCACATAAGAAATGCTTCACACCTGATTTTCATTGTTTTTCTAACGCTTGTATCTAAACTTGGTCTATGCTTCATCTGCCAAAGCCATGTTCGTCTAAACCTGTTTCTCTTCTTAATCTCTTTACTTCAATCTACAAAAGCACATCAAACAGGAAATTTATGAATAAGGAAGCATCAGAATAAAAAAGATTGCCTATATTTGCTTACAAATACATAAAAATGGAAGCATTATGAATACTGTAGCGTGCATTATAACTTTGTTCCTGAATAACAAAGCATGCAAGAAAAATTAAATATAACACACCACATCAACTACATACTGTATTTGTACTCATATACAAAAGCAACAATCAATCTTTTATAAATGAAAAAAGACAAAATATGTCAAGCACAATGACAGGTTAAGGAAAATCCAGCAACAATATACAAATAAAACCTCACAGTAAATACTTTTCCTGTGAGTTTCTTTGACACTTGCTTTGCCTTTTACTGAAATTCCAGATTCATGCTCAAGAGTTCTGACAAGTTCAGCAGAAAATTGTTATGAAATGTAAAGCAATAATGTTGCTTATTAATCAGTACTTCATGAGCATGAGTTAAAGGGAGACAAAATCATACAAAAAAGGTAGAAAAAAGTAAGTGACAACATATAATACAAAGTGATGTCAAGAGAAACAGTTCAATCCTAGTAAGATTACTCAACTCTATTACACAGTATAAAATGCAACTACATACAAAGCAACAAAGTATAGTATTCTCTACATTATAAAAACAATGATGACCTGAGTCGCAAGCACAACCTACTAATGTATCTTAATCAGTTGCATTCAGTATTTAACAACTAATGTATGTGAATATTAGAGCAATTCTTTGTAGCATGAAAACAAGTAAAACAGTAGCCTAGATCTAAGTAAATATCAAAATATGCCTAAGTTTGAAAACTAACTGAATAAAAATATGATATGTCTTACAGTAAGGTAACCAGACACAATCAGGTTTGCATTACAATTACTCATTTCTGCACTCATAAACTGACTTTTACAAATACATACATTTTGACTAACCAGTCACTGAAAGTCTTTATCACCAATATCTGGAAACAAACTGCTTAAACAGAGTAGTTATCATGTACTCCCTAAGTGCCAAACCTTTGAAATCAAATGCTGAAAATCAAGCAGGTTGAACTCAGTAAATGACAATTATGCTGCAAACGCAGTCAGCTAATTTAGGTATGTGTTTAAATGCAAACTAACAGTTACCACAGCTCTTGTGACTACCAAACATGTAGCTGGTGGCATAAAGTATCTTGCATGAAACTCTGCTGTATTCAGATGAGGATATCTGTGATCTCTTAAGATTAAATCATTTTCCTGTGAACTATTTATCAAACTACTCTCATCTACTCTCCCTTTTTAATTATTTACAGGGAACAAGGTAAAGACTTCTAATCAAAAAAGCATTTTAGCACAGCAAACCTACACAAAGAAATCTGTACAATATATTCTTCATACTCCTTCACCAGCATTTCCAAACTGATTACCATTAATGTTATCATTAACATTTCATTTTTTCTCTTCTGTGCTTACCTTTCCCATCTTAGGAATGTACCATGAGGAACTTAACCTTATCATTTTTTCTTCAAAATATACTTTAAGCAATAACTCAAAAAATGTAGAATGAACCAAAACCTAAGTACAAGTACTTAGAAACAACACAGACATTTAAGACAGTCTAGTTTTAGATTATTAATGAGCAGACTTAACGCATGTATACTTTATTTCTTTCCTTCACATCTATTGGTTAGAAAAATATAGCAATCAAAACCACATCTTGCCATCCGGATGAAAAGAGTAAACACAGTCATCATGAATATTTCGTTTCCAATGAAACTATCTGATAATTTTCAGGTTGAACAGCTGAAAATCTTGACATATTTCCAAATATTTTGGAGTAAAAGAGGAACATGTAAGTCAGTGTTGATGAGATTGAATATGAAGTTGACTTATGTTGCACTGGTGAGGAAGACGGTAAAATAAATGAGGTAAACTTCTTGTTTACAGAGTAACTCTGAGTCCTGACTGGCCAATTTTGTTTCTGTAAACTTGCCACTTGCTGTACCTTACTTGAATTCTTAATGGTTAAAAAAAAATATCTTATGGATGGAAAAACTACTCTACTTACACAGTTTGTTTCTGACATGATGCTGATCCAATAATTAAATGACACAATGGCATGTTTCCTTTGGAGTGTGGCAGTTAAAAAAACAAAAGCAGATTGTACTGTAAATACAATGAGTAAATTCAATGGTTGAAGCAAGTTTTTTTTATCATCAACTGAATTTTCTGTAATTGTAATATTAAGTTAACATGGCATTAATTGTAACATAGCTTGGACATATTTCTAAAAGTAGGAGGATGTTCATGTCAAAGAACATTAACATTAATATTTCAAGAAATAAAATAGATTTTTTTACACAAATTATTGCTCTGCTGTGTTCACTCGTAGGTATGTCCGCAGTAACATCGATAATCTTACACAAAATCACAGAAACTAAAAAGTCTAAGTAATTCATTAATTTTGAAATATTACTCACCTATAAATCAATTACCTTAAGTAATATTGCACACACTATGAGGCTTCAGTGTGTTAATCAATAAGTACAATACGAAAAACCCTACTTAAGCCTTAGACAATTAAGGTATTTATGAATACAGTTATAGTAGTACAGAATTGCAAATTCATTTTAAATCTAAACTTCAGATTCCAAGAAGCACACATCTGGACACTACAGCACTTCCCTTATTCTAAGAACAAATATTACACCTCTCATTTTGTGTATAATGTTCTTTAAAATGGCAATATTTTATAATTCATAAATATAGCTTACCTCAAATTCACCTAAATTATGATCATATTATCTTTTTTCTTAAAAATAAGAACTACATTATAACTACCTTAGGGTTTACTGGTTTTACAATGTATATGCTCTTTTCTAATCACAACTAGCAATTCCTGACTATTATCCTCACTAATTTCAATTAATTTGAATTAAATTTCAGTTTTGATATATTCAACTCGTTGTACAGTGCTTTGTATTGATCCACTCATAAACTTTCAAAAGCTACTCACTAACTCGTTGTATACTGCATTTTTATGATCTGTTAATCAAGCTGAACTACTAACATTACAGACTTCAAACTACAATATGGCACAGTTAAAATCTTTAGATGCATCCCTTTCCTCCTACCAGTTGTTACTGCCATAATCTAACCAATACCAAACAATACAGTGTTAGAATGCCTGAAAGATATTCACCAAAACATCACTCTTAACAAGTCTCCTATCAAACCTGTTTAACAGATTCTTACACAATTTTCAATCTATAGTAAGATCATTATATACACTGACTGGCACTAATAATATGTGTGATAAGGTACTTTCAATTAAAATCATGATATGACATGTTTCCACTTTCATATGAGCATATGAGCATCATGCATCAAAAGAGGAATAATATGTAATTTCTTATCTATACAGCATCAGAATCTTAAGACTGCCAACGGATCTAAAACAGCAAAATAATGTAACAGCAATCTACCTCTTCTCAAGCACTGGTTTTCATTGGAACAAAATGTTTGCACTGTCAACTGAACCAAAATCATTGTTACTATCAGTTACAGTACCTTTAGTAATATTTTCCCAATAAATAAAACGGTCATGTGATGAGACAAATTCTTCAATGCTGATGCAGCAATTCTTTTCAATATTCAGAGCACAGTGGTAAAACGAAAAAAGAATTATACATATCATAGCCCCTAAAAAGCAAATGTTCAATGAATGCAGTAATGCATCTACACTGCAAATTCAAAATGTCTAACACCAAAATGAACTGGTGTACATACCAATGATGATACATGATGAAAACGATAAAAATGACAGTGACTATGATCTCAAAATCATTATTTTCCCTAAGTCATGGCAATGATAAAGTAGGTGCATAAAATATAGGATTTTTGTGAATACTTACAATAAATTCCATACAAAGTGACAAATGGCAGAAACTACATCATCCAGTTCCAAGATGAAAATCAACCATATTTCTAACTATTAAAGAAAATTTAGCAGGAACAATGATATGGCCAGAATGCATTGCATTCTTGACTGCACTAGTCATTATCATCTGTCTATCTATATTCTTACTGAATTAACTTTCAAGTTTTCATGTTAAGAATTCATTATCCAGTGATCCATTACATGGACTTAAGAAAATGCAAGCTAAGAAGAATCCCCTCCTCCAGTCATGATATGTTAGTATCCACCTATGTACAACCTATCAACATCCCACTGTATCGAGTAGTGGCTGAATAGAACCTCTTTCAAACAACAGACTTCTCTACTGAGATAAAAATTCTCACAAGCACTCTGTTCTCACCTAACATATGATCCTCTATATAATTCCAATCAACTGTAGAAAAAGATAAATATTCAAATCATTCCCCATAAAGCTACAGTATTCTTTCTATATGCTCACATCACCTACTCAAGTTGTGTCACTTACTTGGTCAACAATTCCCTCCTAATAACCTATCCCTGGGATTTTTATATGAACTTTTATGTTGTAACAGTGAAATGCAGATTCTTAACAACTGAACCAAACTGATTCTGTAATAAAAGATATTCATGTTCAGTCCTTTCATTCAGTCTTAATTCACCAAGATGAAGAGCACTCATAAAGAAATTTACTGTAATATCTTTGAATATTTCTTAGGCCAAAATTCTTCCATTTTTTATCATAAGATAATACGATTATTGGTTTTGTGAATTTCAATAGTGCCCTAACTCCGAGAATATGATACATATAATTGAGAGTTGCAAGTACTTGGAAAATGAAGGCAGGTCTTTACCTGTCCTAACAACTCCAAGGGTTAACAAGATCATTTGGCTGAACTTCTGCTTTTCAATCCTTTATCTTTATTCAGCATGATGAATAGCACCTTGGAATTCTTTGAACAATATCTAAATTTTCAGTGGAATTTAAAAAAAAAAATCTGGGTATCATTTGGGCCAAAACGTTTGTAGAATATTACAAGTAAAATGAATACTGACAAGGTTTATTATTTTTCTTAATCCTGTCTCCAAGAAAATGATACTCATGATTCCCAAATTGCAACTGCTTAGGAAATCGATTTACAAATGAATTCAATTGTCCTAATTACTCCAAAGCTGATATATTACTTTTCAAATCTAAATCC
>JAUTXX010393172.1:0-13107 GCA_032273605.1 Panulirus laevicauda
TCACGATGAGTTGAGGGGTAATCTACATATTCAAATGAAAAATGCAGTTTAAAAACTTCAGAAAATGAAATAACATATACACGAATGTTGCTTATGTAGTGGGCATGCACGCCAAGGGTTCTGGCAATGTCAATATTACATAGTCCAGTAGCAAAATGCCTAAAAATGCCAAATTTACTTCTGAGCTGATACACCTCTTCTTTCTAGAAGCACAAAACTCACTTGGGCACTTTCCACTCATGGCAGAGTGGGGTTCAGGAGATTATATGCAATATTGCAATGTAAGAATGCAGGATATACATCCACCATAGTTCATGTGTGTCAAGCAATCACTGGTCACACTGATTGCATGCTACTGCCACAAACTGTGTACTATCTTTGAAACTTTCAAATCAACTTACTCCAGGTGTCTTAAATTCATTATTCCCAGTAGCAAAGGATACACAATTCTTAAGAATGGCCTCATTCATTTACATCAACTTTCAAGCTATTGTGTGTAATGCACCAAAACCAGACCCCCCCTAAACACAGGCAAGCCCCATTAATCTTTCTGTGGTGTGGGGGGGTAAAAAGTTCATTATCTAAATCATTTCTTCATGGGTAACAAACAGTATACTGTGTAAGCCTTGGTGGCATACCACCTGCCAGTAAATCTCATGCAAGAGTGACCACCTGTTATTGTTGCAAGTGGTTTCTTATATTTTTTTTGTCTACAATACCCAATTTAATCTTTCAAGAGCACCTGAGAAGCAGATTACCATATAACTGGGTAACTGGAAAATGAAAAAGTTGAAGCATACCCTTCAAGCATAAGACATATAATATGACTCAATTTTTACTTTCCTATGCAACAGTATCTATCTGTGATTCCAAGAGAAAATTTTTGGATCTCATGAAAAGGCAAATTCTCCAGGTGAATAGCTTTTTCCTCCATCTTCCAGGAAACTGATACAGTAAAGTTTCACAAACTAGAATTAGCAGATATCCGTAGGTTGGGAAAAAAATGGCAAAGATGATCTACTCATCCAACTCCCTAATAGAAATGCAGTACTTCCAATCTTTTTAAAATTGTTTCAGGCTTATCTTCAATGAACTTACACTGACCTTTATTAATCTGAAAGAACCATTCATTCCCAGTACTCGCTTTCATTAAGAAAATTGAAAACTGTTATCATACCTACCATCTCATTTCCAGCATGGGCAAAGTCACATACATTTCTATCCTATTCACATACATTTCTATCACATACATTTCTATCCTTTTTTTGTCTGTTTTCCTAGCATGACCTCACTAAAACAGGGGGTGGCGATGTTGTTCCCTATGGGGTGGGGTGGTACCACGAATGG
This sequence comes from Panulirus laevicauda, assembly GCA_032273605.1. Lineage (NCBI taxonomy): Eukaryota > Metazoa > Arthropoda > Malacostraca > Decapoda > Palinuridae > Panulirus > Panulirus laevicauda. The sequence goes on from JAUTXX010393172.1 coordinate 1,348, forward strand.
ATGAAGGCAAGTGAGGATGAATATGTGCATGTGTATATCTGTATATGGCTGTGTATGCATATGTATATGAATGTATATGTATGTTGATTATGTATATGCATGTGTGTGTATGTATGTGTGTAAATGAGTGGATGGGTCTTTCTTTATCTGTTTCCTGGTGCTACCTCGGTAACATGGGAAATGGCAATCAAGTATAATAAAAAAAATAAAATATATGTTGTGCATTTATGTGTATATGTGTAGGTGAGTGGATGGATCTTTCTTCATCCATTTTGTGGAACTGTCTTGCTAACATTGGAAATGTCAATCAATCAAAATAATCATAACAATAATACTATTAATAAGTATTTACTTCTTCAAGTATGATGACTAAACATGGGAGGCATACTCTCATTCAAATTTATTATATGTTATACCATATTGTAGTGACCATTTCCTTATCCATGTAATTAGAAGCAATTTCAACATTAACCAACAAGTAATTTTCCATCATAAAAATTCTTCCAATTTGGGTTTTTCTCGTGATAGCTCGCTGCATGTCAACTCCTGGTGACAGGCTGGGTGCTTTGTCAACTCCAAGTCTGTTTCAAAAATAGATTCCTGGAGTTTAGCTCTTACATGATGATGTTCATAATCATGTTTTCTTCACTATGTCCTATCTTCACCCAGCACTTGGTTGGGATATACTTTCTAAACCACTTACCTGATGAATTATGATGAATGTCCATGAATTTTGCAGGTTACTGCAAACTGGACTCGTGTCTTTTCATGTACAATTTTAGAATCACTTGCAAATACATTCAGGTATGATCCAAGTCCTTCTGCCAAGTCATTTACATATATCAAGTACAGTCACACTCCAGTACAACCAAGGTTCCTAAAACCAACTAGAAGAGGTATCTCTGACTTATCCTCTGCTCCTTACCACCTTGATAATTTTTGCTTCACTAAAGAAGACTCCCCAGTATGCCCGTGTAAAAATCTATTTTGTTCAACAGCCTATCAAATGCAAGCCGATTCATATTTTCAACTTGTTCAGTGTGTTAAACTGGACATACTTTACAAACTAATACAAGCCCTTCCATTTTTTCTTTTCTTTCATACTTGTTTACTGTTTCCTGTGTTAGTGTGGTAATGACAGAAACACATAAAGAAAAGGCTTCATTCACTTACATCCATTCTCTAGCTGTCAAATGTAATACACTGAAATCACTTGCAAATAATAATAATGTTTTGAGTACTATCTTGAGTCTTATTTCCTTTATTTTTAGCCTGTAGTCCCAAACACTCTATTCATATGGGAGCTAAACTCACAACACAGTGTGGTTTGATTTATCACAACTTTTCTCAATACCTATCTCAAGTTATATCACAACCTATCTGTACATGCATACATTTTCATGTGAACTGAAGAAAATGGTTCATATTCTGTACAACCAAGGAAGAGTTAGAATATATACACTGACCTTGACTCTACAGGGAATGGCTCGTAAAGAAACTTTTTGTAGAAATGTTTCTTTTGATCATGGACAAGAATAACTGCTACTCCATTATCATCAAACTGAGGACGCCCAGCTCGCCCCATCATCTGGAGTACATCTGTCAAAAGAAGGACAACTCAGGAATACGTAAATTCATCTATGGTATATTACATTTTTATCATTTGCTCTTATAGGCCATGTCATAACTTTAGGAAATACAGCTGACAAAAACAGCATCTAGTGCTAACTACAGCAAGGGAAATGAAGTGGAGACAAAAAGGCACAAGGATGCTAAGTTCAGAAATAAAAAACAAAAAGGAATACTGAAATACATGCATGACTGTGCTATAGGAATGCTATCTAGACTTTCAAAAAAGAGAAGTAAACTAAGTTTTGGAGAATGGGGATTACTAAGAATTTTCTTCATTATAATAACCCAATATTTCTTTTAATCTACTGCTGATAATGGTAACTAGAAACATTACCATTCCTCCATGTCCTCTTCATCTAATCTAGAGCTGTGTAATTACCCATTTATACTGTATGAGGAGAGTTTTACACTTATGGTACCCCATAAGTATTGAGTCTAAAGAGATGGTGGGCAATGAAATCTCCTCAGAGATAGGAGTTGGGTAAGATGGTCAGGTTTTGTAGTTGAAAGTATAACTGAAGAGGCATGTAGAATGAGAAGTATGTATGTGTTGATTTTGTAGTAAATGGTGGATGACATATGAGTCATCCTCCTTGTCCTACTTGTTTTAATTGTCTTATGATTGTGTAACTGTAGAAAGATGGGAGGGTCAATTTTTACGCTTTTTTTTTTTTTGAAGGCTACATGGATGTTGTGTTCTCAGAGCTGGTTGAGTATTTATGTGTGTTTGTTTTTGAAGTCACTGGTATTGACTTGCAGACTATTTAATTTCCAGCTGGGGTTCTTTGGAGTAGTAAGGGTGATTTGTACAGAGTGAGACTGCATGTTTTATGTTCACAAACAAGATCCCAGGGAGAACTAATCAAATGCATCCTCTCAATATCCTTAACCTATTCAACCAGGCAACCAGATTCCTAACCCACTACCTCTAGCAGCCTATTTTGCTAGACATCACCTTTCTGATCATCAACAATATTCAAACATCCCACCTGGAGCATGTTACATGAAATGTCCTCAACTCACTTGCCCAGCCTGATGACACTCCACCTGGTCTACCCAATCCATACAACTACCAAAAAGACTTAAACAACAGGAAAGGAGATTGGACAGACTTCATATGGTATATGAAAACAGAGCTCCAAACTTCAGTAGAGGTGATTTTCCATCCCTAAATCATGCTATCTCACATTTCACTATGATCTCTTTTCCATCCCTAAATCATGCTATCTCACATTTCACTATGATCTCCAACCAACCAGCAAAAAAGCATATATCACATACAAGAAAAAATATTAAACAACATTTTGGCATCTGATTTATGTCTGAAGTCACAATCTATGTCCAAAATCCTGTTACAATGATAAGAGAGAGGGATGTTCTTCAATAAATTAACATAAAATCCAAAGACATATTTCCAGCAATAAAAGGAATGGAAATAAATAAAATGCCAGGCCCTGACAAGTTCTATCCAAGAACAAGTGAAAGAGGTGAAAAATGAGACAGTTATGGCCTTGGCTGCCCTTTTCAATGGGTCACTTGCTATGTGAAAAGTTCAAGATGAATGGAAGTTTGCCACTGTAACACCGACATCCAAAATAGGTAATAAGTAACTTGCCAGAAATTTTTGTCCAATTCCCTTAATGTCTTTGGTTGGAAAACTTATGGAAACCATCAATCATGATAGAATTGTACACCATTTAGAGGACCACCACTTAATAAATGATTCTCAGCAAGGTTTAGCAAATCTCCTTGATTTCTTTTACGATGTAGTCAACAAGTATGACAAAAGTAAAGCAGATGATGTTATTTATCTAGATTTTCAAAAAGTTTTTGATAAGGTTCTGCATCAAAGATTACTAGCAAAATTTAAAGTCATGTGGCATTGATGGGGTTGTACTTCGATGAATAGGAAGTTAGTTAACTGGCTGTAAAGAAAGAGTAAATATTAATGGTCATGTCTCAAAAAGGTTAGATGTATAATGTGGAGTGCCACAAGGATCAGTCTTGGGTCCAGTTCTCTTTCTCATATATATTAATGATAATGATAATGGGCTGCATTGCAAGATATCAAAATTACATGATGATACAAAGTTGGGAAATCAATCTATAATAAATCTATCAAATGAACTAGAACATCTACAGCTTCAATCTGACATAGACAAATGATGAACTGGGCTCCTAAATGGCAAATGAATCTTAATAAGTGCAAAGTATTACATATTGGCAATAAAAACGAAAAGGCTTAATATCAATAAGTGCAAAGTTTTACATATTGGCAATAAAAACAAAAAGGCAAGCTACAGTATGAATTCTGTAGAACTGCAAAATGTAAATGAGGAAAAAGACTTGGGTGTAAAATCTTTGGTGATCTAAAACTAAGTGAGCAGTGCACAAAAGCACTGAAAAGAGTGAACAAAATCTATGGTTTCATAGGTTCATTGTTTCATTATTCTTTATAATTCAGTGGTTTGTCCTCATCTTGAATAATGTGTTTAGTTTTGGGTACCCCACCCTATGAAAAAAAGACACAGAATGGAAAGAGTACAGCAGTGGGCTACCAAGATGATTCCTGGACTGAAAACCAAATCCTCTGAAATCAGATCAAATTCCTTAATTCTATTTGGTTTTAAAAAGAGAAGGTTAAGGGGTGACCAAATACAAGTACTCAAAATGATCAAAGGCTTTGAAAACCTTGATCTACTAAGTTACATAAAATATGATTCATCTGCTTTAACTCACAGTAATGGACAGAAACTCAAGGGGAAACAATTTAAATCAAATGTGGCAAAGTAATTTTCTTCAACAGAATTGTTAACATATGGAACAATTTGGCAATTAGAGTGGTTGAAAACAGTACTATCGATATGTTTAAGAATAGACTAGATACACAACTTGCTTCAAGTCCAAGACTTTCATTATTTGCACCTCCATAGTCAAAAAGATAATTTGCAGGTTATTCTTTGAATTACTGTATGCCTTCTCACTCTAACCACACTATTCTGTGAGTTTCTGATATCATCCACTATCACAAACAGCTTCGAAAAGACCCAGCTCTGTTGCTGTTTGAATTCCACTCCTGAAACATTCAAACAACATTCCCTCTCCCAAAGAAACCTTAAACATGCTCATGAGACACTTCTCAAATAACAGCCACAAATCAAACTCACCCCATACAAGAAATTCATGAAAAACCTAACACATTTTTTTTCATACATATTCACCATTTCCCGCATTTGCAAGGTAGCGTTAAGAACAGTGGACTGAGCCTTGGAGGAAATATTCTCACTTGGCCCCCTTCTCTGTTCTTTTTTTTGGAAAAGTGAAATACAAGAGGGGAGGATTTCCAGCCCCCTGCTCCCTCCCCTTTTAGTCGCCTTTTACGACACGCAGGGAATACAGGGGAAGTACTTTTTCGCCCCTATCCTATCGCGGGAAATGGCAAATAGTTTGAAAGAAAAGAAAGAAATAGAAGATGTACTGTAACTAAAGAGTAGTTAACATGATAACTACAACATATTTACATTATTTCTTTTGTCAGGAAATAAAATCTTAGGCTAATAGTTAAAATACACTGGGATCCTATCACTGCCTTACCTGTAATTGGAAAGTCCACATATCTCTTAGTCTTCCCATCATAATACTCAGTTCCCTTTACCACTACCAGATGGGCTGGGAAGTTTACTCCCCAAGCAAGGGTGGCTGTGGTGATGAGAATCTAATGGATAGAAAAAAAAACTGCTTTAAAAAGGCAGTGTTTATGTATGTGTGTGTGTGTGCTTCTCTGCTACTGTACAATCTTAAACTTCTGTACACATTATGCATTTACCATATTCTTGTTCAGTTTATTCCATTCATCTACCACTCATACTACAAAAATACTTCTTTACATATTTTTACAATAGTTCCATGGTTTTCTTCATGTTATGCCCTTTGTATGTTCTACTCCTAAATCTTTTGAGAACCTGTTCACTATCTATTTCATCAATCTAGTTTAAAAACATAAATGTTGTAATCAATTCAACCTTCATTCTTCTCTCTTTCATGCTGGGCAAATTTAAGGCTTCTAGTCCTTTCCCTTAACTCAGCTCTCCTAATCTGATACTATCTTAGTTGCCCTCTTCTGTATCTTCTCTTTCAATTCTTAGAACTTTCATCTGTGTGGTGATCAAACCTGTAAATCATATTCTAGTTTTGTCCATATGAAGGGTGTGAATAACTTGCTGATTACTTCCACATCCATTTACTTGAAAGCTATTCTAATATTTGCCAGCAAACATTTTGTTTTCTTTGCTGTTTTCCAAATGCGGTACTCTGGTGACAGGTTAGAGATCATTGCAACTCTCAGGTCCATCTGATACAAAGAGGTTTTGAAGAACATCACATCTCAGGAGAAAAATAGCAAAATCTGCATGTAAACACAAGGTATTTTCTTGGCCAAAAAATATTTTGTTTCATAACTTGAAAGGAGGGTAATGAAAGTAATCCATAATTCGAATGATATTGGAAAATATATCATAATATTTCTTCCATCAACATATAACAATATGGAGCAAATTATAGAGAGATTTTAAAAGATATTTTACTTCCATATTCATCTAAATGCTAAACGACATGTTATAAGGGTCCCTAAACAATATTTCAATGCCAGAATCACATGTAACATGAAGAATAATAGCTATAGTGAGGTTTCAAAGGAAATAAATTTTCCCATCAGAATAGCAAAAAATTCAAGTATGTTCACAGTGATTTTTTGGACCAAAATAATTTTGTTTCAAATTTCATGCACAACATAATGAAAGTCTTCTCTAACTGAAATGATACAGTATAATATATCATAATGTCTCATCAGGCCAACAGGTACCAAGTACATGGGAAGCAAATTCTCATAAAATTTCTTCATATAATCATGACATAATATAAAAGACAATATAAAAGATATGATGTAATAGCCCTTTAAAAAATAAATTCCACCCCAGAATCATATTCAGCATGAAGAATTGGTGGTATTTTGAGGTTTTAAGAGAAATCTACTTTTTGAAGAAAAACAGCAAAAAATGCTCTCTGGTAGTCTACACACAGACAATCCACCAACTCTTCTCTTGTGTCCAATACTGAGCTCACAAACTCATAGAAATCTATGATCCTTGGTACATAAGCTTCTTTCCCTGAAACATATGTTGTCTCTTACCAGGGTAATTTCTCCTAAGCAGAGAGTCAATCACTTACTTTCTGATTACCATTTCCTGTACCTTAGAATATTTGTCAAAGACACCGGTCTGTAGTGCAATGTCTCTCCTTGGCCTCCTTTCTAACAGATAGGAATGATGTTTGCCCTTTACCACTCTCTAGGCATTTTATCTTTCTTCAGCAACATTACGACCAATATGTTAAGAGGTTTGTCAAGTGTATACTGACACATCTTCAGCACACATGGTGAAATTTCATAAGGACCAATGAGCCTCTTATGGGTCAAGACCCTTCATTATTCTGTTCATGTTTTTTCTACATTCAGAATCTCAACATGTCCACTCTCTTCCTTTCTTTTGTGTTCGAGACCTAATACTAACATCACATAACACTGCTGGGACTACTATATCTCCAAAAATAACCATTTTATCCCTTGCAGGCACTGACCTCTTCTTCCACATGCTTCATGCACCCTTATATCAGCCCTCTCGCTCACCCTATGATAGTTTCTATGATTCCATTTCCTGCTATATTCTCTCCCAGTTGACTAAAGCACTCCACTTCCTCTAACTCCTTCCCATTCAAACTTACACTCAAACAGTCTTGTCTCATCCCCATGCTGCACCACATTACCCTACTTTTGTTCATATTTGTTATCCACTGTCTTCTTTCACATACATTTAAGTTTCTAAACAAAGTCTGCCACCAGAGCAGTGTCATCTGCAAATGGCAACTGATTCACCTCCCATGCCTCTCACTCCACCATACTGCCCTTGCCCTGTGACCCATGCACCACCTATATTTAGGGAGTATATATGAATCAATCTAGAGAGATGTATTAAAACTAATTTGTTTTGTGGACAATTAAAATGAATCATTATATTGGCTACTGATAAGGATATGAAGTAATTTTCAAGATAATACAAAAATCACCCCTAAAAAGGATGCAATGCATAAACTGGTAATCAGTGAACAGGATATCATAAACAAACTAGTACACATTACCTGAATCTTTTGGTTAACAAAAAGCTCTTCTACAACCTTCCTGTCCTTCTCAACCAGCCCAGCATGATGCAGACCAACACCAAAAGACAAACAAAGACGTAAATTCTCATCTCGAATATTGCCCAAAATCTGTTCCATCTGGAGATTAAGGAAACTAGATTTCAGCATCCCAAACTCTTTGTGACTTCAATATAAACTGGCATTATGTAACACTGTTTCCTACAAAATGGCAATAACTAATGAGCAACTAAGATGATGAAAGAAGATTCTGCATATAATAAGTGTTCTTTCCAACTGCAACACAAACTGAAGGAAGAGGATTGAAACTGGACTAAACTGTGGCTTGAAATAGAATCAAGGAAATGAATACTCAGCAAATAACTTGCTGAAAATATCCAAAATGTTTTATAAAGGACTATAAATGTATTGAATCACAACAAACAATTTGCCATGTATGAATGCATATAATACTAGAAGTATCATACATGATTTCAGTTTATATACCTCATGATCAGGCATCTTGAGCCACTGCTTAGGGTCTGGTTCAACAACAACAAACCCCATGAGGTCTAATGCTGTTAATCGTGTCTGTCTACGCGAAGACACAAACACCAAAACTGGTTTGTCTGGGGAATGTTGTTTGATGGCTGTCAAAAGAGAACAAAATAAACATAACAGAAATTTCCAGTCAGTATCCTTACACACATTATATAAGTACAAACAGTGAATATCATTGACATCTTTTCTATATCAACAGGAAAAGAGCTTGTCTTTGGAGATATATATAAGGCTCAATATGAAATACTTATTAAAATATGACCAGAAACCCAAAAAGAATTATTTTCAAAGGCAATAACACCTGAAGAATAATCAAGCCTATCTACATGCAATTACCCTCTACTATTTTAATAATGACCAGGTACATTTCATGGCTAATCTTATTCTAATCTCATATTTTTTTATTTTGTTTTCATTTTAATGTGGCACATCAGGTACATGCAGCATCTTTGCTTTCTTAAAAATATCATTATGGTCAGTGTGCTAAATAATACTATAGCATTTTCAAAATATTCCCTAAGTGCACCAAGTTAATCTGTCAAGTGCCATTATTGCCTCTAGTTGAACCTCTGCCCTCACACAAAAAATGCCTCTCTGTGTGCAATAAACAATGATTCCCCAAGTACCTACATCAATATTGATTTGTCAAAGGCATGCTGTTTGACAACTGCCAAAAGACAACATACATACATTAATAATTTACTTTGTACACAAATTTATTTGGGAAGTGAGACTAATGCCCCTAAGCACACCTCCACTTATACACAAAATATCCCTCACTGTACACAAACCAACAATTATCATCCTGGCACCAACTTTTATATCAGCATAGTTTGCCAAGGGAATGCTGTCCAATGACAGCCAAAAAGAAGGATGGATATACAAATGCAATAGGGCTTTAAAGTGGAGGAAGAAAATCATGGAGAAACAGATTAAAAAATCAACGTAGAACTGGGTAAATAGGTCAGCAGGGCAGATATATCATTAAATACATATATACTTTTTATATATCATTAAATACATATATACTTTTTAAGTGCAAAAGCATGGTGAAAACATCAATCTGAAACCAAAGTACAAAAAGTCGTCCTATAGTGCTGAAATTTGATTATGTGGTTAATAAAGAAAGACATGTTTTATTTAGAAATAAAAATTTCAAAGAGGACAATTAACACCAAGAGTCACAAGTGCGGCAATTATACTGAGCTAAACAATCTGCGTGTATATAGATGTATTTGTTATTGTAACTGACCAATCTGTATGTAATTAACCTACTTACTATGTACTTGTTCCATGAAAAAAGCAAAATCTTAACCTATAGGGCATCATATCGAGTGTCCCTACTATATGTATAGTATGCAGAGAGAGGTTTACACAAGTGTCGACCAATCTCTTAACCTTTTATATATACTGTCTTAACCTTATGTATGCAAATGTACACAAATACACATCCAAGCTTATGCACGGAACTCACTTATTGACCAACCTCAGAGGGGTAGATGAACAGCTGGGTGGGATGTGAGCCAGATGCCCTGACTAAGAACTAAACTGGGGTCCGTACAACTGGTAGTCTGCACTTTCACCAGGAGAATCCAAATTTCTCCACTCTGTCTCTTTATAAATGTAATCCCTAATATAACTTCTCTGAGAAGCACAAGATTTACTGCTTCATGTACCATCCTGATTGTGTATATGTGTAATTACCACCCTTTACTAAATGAGGAGGGAGTTCTACACTAATGGGGTCTAATCTCTTGAATATTTTCCATCATACAACTTCATAAATTTATGTATGCTGTCTGCATCAACCATGTCTTCAGTCATCTTATTCCATTTATCCACCACTCTTATACCATAAAAGTACAGTGAACTCCCATTTACCTGTGACTTGTTGAACCAGAAAACCCAAAACAATGGCACCATACAATTTTTCCCACTGCAGATAACTCCCCAAATGATGACAACCCACACAGTATCCCCATACAGATCAACCCACTAAACACTGGCACCCTTCAACTTTTACCTCTTCAGTTATTTGAGAAATTAACTACTGAGGACAGTTAAGTTTACTAAATTCATGAAAGTAATAAATAATTCATACTTTCTAAGAAATCCCAAAACAGGATAGCAACAGGATGATTTCCATAACACTATATTTTAATATCAATGTATGTCACACTCTTCTACATATGTCACAGAGCTCAGATATCAATAAACAGGTACTTCCTACATTAAAAATACATTACAAAGCTCAACTTTCTGAATAACCTATGGATGGAAATGTTGAGGCATTCACATTGCATTTGCCTGTCTAAGCATCTGGGTTTAATACAAACAAAACGTGGGAAACGGAAATCAAGGATAATAAGGAGAAGTAAATCTTCAATGTATTTAAGTAACACACAAAACAGCATATGTGAGAAAACATGTCCAAAAATATTCTTCATGGACATGTGCATAATAATAAAAGTTTGCTTTGATTAAATCAGTTTCACTAAGAGTAACACCTTTCAGTAATGCACATAATTCATTCAATGAGGAGCTCCAGTACAATTTTCGTATAAGGCAATAATTAATTTTTCTGTTCTCTCGTAAGCAGAACAACTCTATCATTTTCCTATAATTTCTGATAGTCAGTTTTCATTATCTCTCACATCCAGAAAATTCATTTAACTAACACCATCAAGGGTCAGTGGGTATTGTTTAATGGGAAGTCTACTGTATATCTTTTGTAGGAAGTTTCTCGCTTAATTTTATGTCCTCTGGTTGTCTTATCCCTACTTTTTGCTGCCTACATCATTCATCTGGTTTAAAATTTAAAGTGATCAGATCACCCTTCTCTCTTTTCTCTTCTAAGATGGACAAATTTAAGGATGTTCATATTTCCCTAAAATTCAGCTCTCTTATTTCTGGTACTATATTGCCCTCCTACATACCTCAGTGAACTTCTTTAGGTGTAGTGACTAAGCCTGATAAGAATGTGTGTGACTGTTTCTGGTATTAATATGAAATGCAACGTATGCGTGTCTTATGATTTTTCTCAATGGAATTCAATGTATAAACTAGCCTATGATATATTTTTCAGGCCTCTTAAGATTAGTCCCTAAAAAATCTGCATAGTAATCTTCTCTTGTTTAAAAACATGTTTTTGCCTCTTTAATTCTCTGGTATTCAATAAATACTTAATGTATACATAATCCATATCTCTACAGCATGACTGTCATCCAGCTTTCTTTGAATATTTTTATCTGTATCTTATTTTCTTCTGACCTTAGCTGAAAGCATCATTTTCACAGATTTGTATGCCCCTAATTCATAAAGTCAATATGTAATAACTGTTCTTATTTTCATATGTAACAATGATATTTTCCTTTTTTA
>JAUTXX010393393.1:0-13106 GCA_032273605.1 Panulirus laevicauda
GGGAGGATGTGACACGTCCACTGGAGGTGATCGATATAGTTTAGCAAAGAGCCCTCAAGCGTCTGTCAGACTTCAGGATGAAATTACACAGACTAAGGTCATTATCGGGGGGATCTGGTGTCGACACCTTCACTCCCTGGCGACTCTGTTGGTTCCTGTGACTTCTGCTGTTTCAGAGAACTTCTTGTTCCAAGGGCAAGCTTTCAGACCCGAGTGGAAAGTGGACAGTGACTATGTGCAGGTGGCACCCTAGAGTCAGACGACTTTCCCAAAAGACCATTTCGGGCCTTGTGGTCTCCCCCGGCCGACGGTATCATGACATGTCAGTGTGGTCTGAGACCACTGATCAAGGTGATCGTCTAATGTTCTGTAGTTAGCAGGTGGATGGAAGGTAGATGTAAGCATGAGAGAGTACCTCACCATCCCTAAAACATGTAACACGACAGGTAAACAGGGGTCAAAACCAACCCACATCCCCCTCAAAAAAAAATGAATAAATGAATAGATAAGGAAATTAGATATCCAATTAATCTTTAATCTGCCTACCCTCTGGTAAAGTCTTATAAACCCAAACATTTGATAACAAAGAAACTGAATCTCTCATTCCAACCTGACAAATAGGAACTTGGCAGTGACAAGACATACATATATACAAGTGTCTCTAAGCTACCAAGGATTATATGGGCGGAGTCAAGGACGGGGTGAATGGCCTGGAGCAGTTGGAGATCGGTTGGGTTGTGGGCCAGGGCGTATGGTAAGGCACACAGGTACCAAGATATAAGGTACGGTACTGCTAGGGTGTGGGAGCAGCTATGGGAGCGTGAGTGGTCGTAGACGTCATACTCGTGTTAATATTTACCATTAGTGGTGAGGGAGTCGGCCGCCTCACACTCTACCCGCCTCATCCCAACACAGTACAGCAGGTATTCTTATCCTCTTTCACTTTTTCCCCTCAGTATTCCACGTAAAGAAATACTGACGGTCAGGAATATACCCTGAAGATAATCATCCTTCGCTAGTAAGAAGTCGTACAATATAGATTAGAGTCAATTCCTTAGAATTTGTCTATAGAGTCTCCGTCAGGACAGAACCATGGCAGGCCGACTGTCAGCAAAGGAAGTCAACAATGTTGAGGCCACATTCTCTCCTGGAGACGGTACAGTGACCGCGGATCACTTCCACGTTTGCTCAGACCTTGGAAGACTTTCTGAAGTATGGACACCCACTGCGTGAGGCGGAGAATTCATCCCATCGCCAAACATATCATACCTCCTACTGACAGCGTTGATTTGTCTTGTTATCATGATATAGTATTATGCTTCATCATATGTTATGATAGACGCTATGCATGTTATAAATGAATAAAGATAAATATCGATTTGTATGAGTATATCGTGAAGGTTTATTACACACTCACTCAGTACTATACGAAGTTATCATTTAATCACTATTTGTGATTATTTATCATTCATCACTGCAGTAAGATAAAGTGCCAAGAGGGTGGAGGAGGACAGAGGAAATAGACCGTGAAGTATGCTCAAATACAGATCGGTCTCCCTGACAAGAGTGGTCTGTAAAATACTGGTGATGAGAATCATGAGCAAATACATGATTTCTTGTAGAGGGGTATTCAACAGGAGGGACAACATGCTTTCGGGGACAAGCGGTCATATGTAACAACACTCTTAAATTTCTACGACAGAATGTGCTCCGGTTTAGACAGAAGGTGAGGCTGGGTAGATTATCTGTATCTGTCTGAACTACCAGAAAGCATTTGACATTATACCACAAAAGAGGCTGATACAGAAGATCGATCATCCTCAAGCAAAAATAAGAACACACCTTCTATGGCTTTATTACTTTAGCAGAAGGGAACAAAGGACGTACCCCAAGGGAACCTTTTCGAAATGGTATGAATCTACAATGGCTCGCCGCAGGGTCGCAAAGAGTTTGCCTACAGCAGTTCTTTCGTTGAACCCTCTCCCTGCACCAATATATTTGGCTTTTCATAGACCATACTCAGACCTGGACCCAGTATCATACTTGCTAAAGTTGTTTTCAAGGAACTTGCCTTTCCTCTTTTTATCTTGCCTCCTCATCCCATTTGTTACCCCTTTACGAATGCCACATTCAAATTCACAGTAATGACATTCTCACATATGTGACCGTGCACTTCAACCTAAACTTTATTGATCAAATTGAGTGTAGGGCCACACACAGGCCAGCTTCACTTTTAGCTAATCTTCCTCTATGCACATCTTTAGACCTTCTCCCGCCTCTCTTATTGCTACTTTGAGGGTCAAGCACTGCCATGGTATTAATGCTATTGTGTCTCCCATTATTGATTCCCAAAATGAGATATTGACAACCCTGCTTCTTTTCACCAGTACTCTGGTGACACACCGTTCAAATGACCATGACCTACCTCTCATCACAAGAACACTGGCGCCACACCTTTCTGTTATCCTGGTGTCGTGTTAATGAATTTCCCAACATTATGGTCTCTATTTATTTAGATCAGTTTTCTCTTATTAACTGTCAAAGAAAATGTAAATTTTAAAGGGGTAACAAAAATAATTATGTCTGTCCTCGAGACCTTTACTCATTTTCCTTTGAAATGGTGGGTATGTACATGTATTTCATTGTGAAAACATACATCTATTCGTTTGCTTATATCTATGAATAGTTAGACTTTAAAAGTAGCTTAGAATAGTTCGATCGATCAGTGATGTAGTTAGACTTCCCATTGCGAAGGAAAATGTGTCAAGATTAGGTCAGTATCTTGCAAAGATAATCTGACCAATGTCTCGCATATCCCTCGAGATAGGTGAGAGAGTAAAGTGTGTTAAATTACTGCTGAAAGTTTTACCGAGAGGTGGAAAGTTTGAGGCAGCGACGCACCTGGACTTATTTGTTACTTTCAGATCACGTGAGAACGACGGACCAAATCACAGCTTCCTGACACCAGAGATCTTCATCAGAATGGGATACAGTCGACACTGGGGAGTGATGTGGAGGTATGGTACTAGCTGGCGATCAATAGGTGATAGAGAAAGAAAATGTCACATGGGAAGATGTATAAAGCTACAGACCTATTTGTAGACGAGTGGAAAGAACAAAAATAAAAACATTGGTATTACTAAGATTTAATATGCTTCAAGAAAGTATAGACAAAATATACCGATATCCTTTAAGTTGATGAAGAATGAGCTTTTTTCGATAAATGTATCAATGTTGATACACCGTCCTTATGTTTTAACAAGGTTGTGAGGGTCTATGTTTGTGGTCTATGGAGGACTGACGAACTGATTTGGTTTAAACGTGGCCTCTTTTTGACGGGTAACAGATTCAGCACCTCTCGTAGAGAAATGCGCTACAAGAAGACAAACCCTGCCCACTGGGTTCCTTAAGTTTAGTGTCTGTTGTGGGAGGGAGACTACGGCAACAGCGTTCGCTGGCTGAGGAACACGAACAGGAGGACCTCTGATACGAAGGCCAGCAGCGCCATCAGGTAACCTCCTAGCATAATGAAGAAGATCCCCTGCAGATGATACACTGTGAAGACTCGCGAACCCTCCAACCTTTCCGCCTCTACCACCTCGTCCGTCTCCCGGTTCTCAGAGGCCGACAGCCGGATTAAGTCCGTCATCCACTTGTCGATGAGGCCGGACTCTATCAACCGCTGGAACACCTCGTCGAACTTGGCCAGATACGGCGAGTCCATCGGGAAGGCCCAGCCGAACCCACCTGGGAAGAACTCCTCGCGGGCGATGTGAACCTGAGGTAATAGTGTCATTTATTACCTATGTACACCAGTGTATTCTTAATCTGTGCACTGCCGCTCTAATTGGCTCAGACCTAACTGGTAGTTGCTCAGCAAAATTTCTCCAAATACGAATTCTACAATGATGATATATGAAAAAATTATCTAGACCCAGATGTAAGATTTGAGAATGGGTAATTCTAACAGTAGCATAGTTTGTGTGAGCGAGGGAAGCCAATAATATAGAGCCATGGGTTAGTCCCAGATGACAAGGCTAGAAGCGGTGATACTGATGCAACTGTAAAGCATTTGAACATAAAAGCAAAAACTAAACTAAGAAGCAGATGTCCACACGCAAGTGTAAGGCAGGCGTGGCCATAAGGATACAGATTGAATATAGAAAATACTATAGGCGTTAGATAACTAACTTTGTCTAATACCCTTTAAGGCAACTTGAGGAAAGTTGATTACGGTGTTTGAGTATCTGAAAAACCTCTACATAAACTGAAGAAGAAACAACTTGTTAGAGGCAGTGTTAAGCGAGTAGCCTTCAGTAGTAACATAATTAGGCTTTCATCTTGGAATGTCGCTGTGGTCTCTTAGGCCAAACGTTAGTTGAGGCGTGAGGTGAAGTGGCTGGATAATCCCTAACATCTAATAGAAAAAACGCTAACTTAGGGACGACATAACAGAACATAACTGGCAAATGATCAGCATTCACGTACTGTAGAACATACATGGGACCTCCGGAACGTACCTAAAGCACGTGGAACATATTTGAAACCTCTGGAACAAACCTGTGGCTGCTGGAAGGTATATGACACTTCTGGAAAATACATGGGATTTCTGGAGCGTATAGGAGACCTCTGGAACTCACCTGGGTGACACCATTCCTGTCGGTGTAATCACGAGCAATGAGGTTCCTGAAATAAGTCTTCCACGATATGAAGGCGTAATCACCTTGCAAGACACGTTCCATGGAGTATTTCATATTGTAATACTCCATCTTCTGGAAGAGCGCCTGGTAAACCGGTACCTGAAATGTTAAGTACTTCTTATGGCACTTTTGTTTCTCATGAGAAAATCTCTGGAATGGAAATGATATCATGTTTTGGAACAGAGAACGGTAAAGAAGCACTTATGAGGTAGATTCTCGAGCAGAGAATGGGAGGAATGTGTGGAATACAGAGAAGACATCCCCTTTAACAGTCCTTCTTATTTATGAGATGATAATTTCTGAGCACTGCCAAATTTTTTTTTTCCTACACGTTCGCTATCTTCCGTGTGAGCGAGGTAGAATCCAGAAAAGGTGACTGGGCTTAACTGTAAAAAGATTCTCATTTGTCTCTTTCCTGTGTTTCTCCATTTTGGGAAGAAATAAGAAGGGGAGGATTTCCAGCCCCCTCACTCCTACTCCTCTTAGTAGCTTTCAGGAGATGCGTGGACAGTATACTTTCTCCTCCGTCCCGAAAATTAATGCCTGATATATATACAGATGTGGTATATGTATATGTAACATATTCTACAAGACAGGAGGTAGTATTACCATCAGCATTTCAACCTATCCAAAACACAGAAACAGTTTCCCCTTAAGCACGATATAGGGCATTGATAACATATTAAAGATGACGATGCACAGAAAATTTTTCTTCTGACGAAGTAGTTGCATCACAAGGTGTGGCACATTTAGGAACAAACTTTGGAGAACATAAGACTTGGCAACTTCTAGAGAAATTTTCTGAAAAACAAGAGTTACACCAGTACGAGTGTTCTCATCATGAAAGGTTGTATTTCCAAGAGAAAACGTTGTATATAGAAAATGGCATCTCTTGTGGGTGTACCTGGAACGCTCTGAGATCGAGACCCTCCCAATATTGCCTCACACACCAGATCCTTGAAATGCTAGTCCATACCACTATTTTTGGTGGTATTCAATGGTAAATACGTTGTTTCCTCCTGCTACGCTTAGTGTCGAGACCATAGGACGGTACAGTACCTTCGAGGCTCGGAAGAGCTGATACCCAGAACCGTATGTGTCCAGCATTCCCCACTGCAGGTTGCTGGACGCCAGGTGTTCCAGGGCGTCCAGGGTGGGGCTCTGCTCTGGCACGGTGAGGCGAGCGATGAGGCTCCCGCGGTACATGGTAGTGGTCAGGATGCAGAAGAACCACCACATCCCGCAGAATACACGGCCACTCGAAGACCTGGAAGACAAACTGTTGTCAAAGTACACTGTACAGTCAGCCTTTGCCACTGCTTGAAAAGGAATTCTGACCAAAAGGAAAAAAAGATGATTATGTAATCTGCACGGGCCCAGGATGTCACCCTGTGTAACACCTACATAGCCATGAACTTGTTAGACCACACATACATCACTCGGAGACAGTGGTTGCGGATACTTAGGTTCTAAAGGCTCTCGTGCAGCCCTAAGGCTGCGCTTCTTCCAGTAGCAGGGAAATATAGACTTCTTTAGGGTGAGAAGTTCTTCAACGAGACTGTACCCCAAGTGATAAGTCTCCCCAAAGTTTATATTTCACTCGCATTGTAACCTTGATCAGGTGAAGTCCGGCAACACACACACACACACACACACACACACACACACACTCACCGGAACAGAGGGACATGAACCCAACCTGTGAGTAAAACGAGAGACCGCCGCTCACCTTGGGAAAAGCGGAACGGGCTCTCCGAAGATGGGCGCCACCATGTACAGGCACACCAGGCCGAAGCTGTGGTCCCCGTCCCGGGCCGCGGTCTTCCTCACCTTCGCTAGGTACGCTCCTTCCTTTCCCCCTGCTCCTCCTCCTCCTTCCTTTTCCTCTCTGCTCCCCCCACCCTCGCCGGAAGGTAGGGATGAGGAGGGAACAGATTGGAGGATGAGCCACAGGATGGGACCGGAAAGCAGGACGCTCACTGCCACCACCAACCAAACCTGCCCTGCACAAAGACACGTCGAAGGAACCGCGTTAGTTATACCGTAGGGTTATATGACTTCTGGTTCAACGATCTTACTATGGAACATCTGGTGCAACGATCTTACTGTGGAACATCTGGTGCAATGCTTTTTGTTACTAATGGTGGTAAGGGATGCCAACATTATCATGAAAAGCTGCTTGGACCTTATCATCTTCAGTGAAAAGACTGGACTGTGTTAACGACTGTGAGAAGTCCTGGGCCATTGCAGCTGCAAGAGAAGGACTTAGCTGCGTTCACCACACTAGAAGGTCTGACTAGCGTTACTGGAAAGCTTCAACAATGGAAGGTTTAGCTTTCTCATCATGCAATGAGGCAAAGAGACCATGTTGCTTACAGTGGAATGGTTTCACTGGTGCCTGCCACTGAGGCAGCGGGCCGGGTTTCCGTACAACAAAGGTCATGGGCTCGACGTAGTAAGCGCGGGTGAAACTGACGGCGTAGGTCCTCTCCCAGGTGATGGAGAGCATCAGGGAGAAGTCGGCCTCGCTACGCTGCACGGTGCCCACCGTCCCCGTCCACGACCCGTTCGCCAGCAGGTACCTGGCCTCAGACACATTACTTTTTGTTTCGTTTATGGTCAAGGATATGGCTTGGGTAGAGCTATACCCCACTCGTGGACAAATCGGATGAAGACGTAGAAAGATTATATGAAAAAGGGAAGGACAAAGAAGGAAGAGAGTTCCACGGCTTCACAGTTCGAGGAGGACAGTGGAAGACACCATAAAGGTCAGTCGTGGTGTGGCTGAAATCCCCACAGAAACTATGAAAAGAAGCAGCCACTCGTTTGCCACGGGTCTAAACCGTAGTGGCTGCGATACTAGCAGACACCCTACGAGAGAAATGGACTACATACTATCTGTAAAACAGAGAAAGGACACCAACATCACGGCAGATGGAAAAGGATGGTTGAAGAGCAGCGACAGCAAGAATATCACTGGGTTGGAGAGACTTAAAAACCACTCTGGCTAAGAGAATGGTAGAGGAAGAACCACTCAAGTTGTGGGAGCAGAGCTCCATACTGGGGAGAGTAAGGTCCCCGTAGATAAGTAGTCACTGCTCATACCTGCATTGTAACAGTTTCCTTACTCTAGGGAAGCGGGTCCTTTGTATTTGTTACGTGGGGTCCAGAAGAGTGTGGAAGATGTGGTTATGCTGAACGTTTTAATGTTATTGCAGGGTTAAATTGTAATGCTTGGAAGTTAGCGACCCACACCTACTTGCAGGGGCAGGTTAACGACCTACACCTACTTGCAGGAACAGGTTAACGACCCACACCTACTTGCAGGAACAGGTTAACGACCCACACCTACTTGCAGGGACAGGTTAACGACTTACACCTACTTGTAGGGACAGGTTAACGACCCACACCTGCTTGCAGGGACAGGTTGACGACCTACACCTACTTATTAGTGCAGGCTAATTAAGGGGCCTGTCATTCTTTGTATCCATCAAATCCGTCCCAAAACTCTAATGTCTCTGGCCCACTTACCCCCACTGCCCATCAGCTGGCTCCCGCAAAACAAAGGAGAAATTCAGGGCCCTGGCTGCCGTCTGTAGGATGCGAATATCCATAGAGTCCTTTGGTAACGTGACTTCGCCTGGCTCGTCCTCAGTCCTGGTGTAGTCGACGAAGGGAGGAAAGTCCATGGTCACCGTTTGGAAGATATGGCCGTGGAAGTCCCTGCAATGAAGGGAGGAATAACAGAATCTGGCGTTCACGTACGGAAGAAGTTAGTTGTTCCATTTTTTTTTTTTTTTTTTAGATATAAACTTAAGGATATTATAATCAGATTATCATATTTTTACTGTTACACTGCATTCTAATAGCGGTGTTTGCCTTTAGGAATTATCTTGAAATTCGGTGTAAACTTGCATATCAGAACCAGTGAGCAGGTCGAGGGTAGCTGAACACGCTGCACTCACCTGAGCTGGTCGTCTGTCAGGGGACGCTGGTGTATGAAACCGCCCGCCGCCCACGTATCCACCAGCCTCACGCCCACGCCCCCACCCACACAGTGTAGACACCGACGGTACACGTGCACCTCGCCTGCAACACCTCACGACACCACCACCACAGAATGTTGCATGACCCCCTCCAGTATCCCCATAAGATACAAGCCTAGTCACAAAAGAGACTGCTAGAACCACTTCTTCCCCTACACCCTCCCACACAACCACAAATACAATAGGTTGAGTAACATGACTCACGAGGTACACTACACTGTTTAAAAATGACACATCAACACTACCACCACAGTGTGTTTATAGCGAGTAGCGAGTGAAAGGGAAACAGATACAAGCGGGTAACTCACCTGTATGAGGAGAAGCAGGAAGCAGGAGGAAGGCTTCGACGTCGCTAGGGAGGATCGGGTCCAGAAGCAGAGGCGTCGTGTTCCCAGCTGTTGAAACAATGGGCCTCCTATATATATACATCTATTGACTGTGCAGTGATCCTCTGTCTTATTCTTAGTCTCCCCTGAAGATTCAATATACGAAAGTGCACTCGGGATTTATTGTGTTTCATTATTCAAAAAAAAGAAAAAGAGAAAAGGACCAAGTGAGGATATTCCCTTTAAGGCTCAGTCCTCTGTTCTTAACACTACTGTGTGTGTGTGTGTGTGTGTGTGTGTGTGTGTGTGTGTGTGTAATGCGTCACCCTCGACGAAGCTGTATCGTCAGCGGACGAAAAGGAATGCATCGTTTCTCGAGGACATGCATCCATGGTTGTGGGGAAGAAGTGAAAATAAAATTTGCTCTTGAGGCACTGACCATCGGTGGTGTGTGGTGCCAGGAGAAAGAGATAGGTGTGTGGTGCGGTGACGGGGGCCAGGTGAGGTGCCATGCTCCAACCAGGCTGAGGTCCGACGGCTCCCGGTGCCACCAGCTTCATGTAGGCCACACATCCGCTCACCAGGCTCACGTTGCCGCTCCTGGCTTCTCCTGTGGCAAAGGATCGTACAGATCTTGGTTCTGGTGAGGTTACAGAGGTTAGGGGTGCTCTAGGTGCCGTCACTCATGTTGCCTCCTGTGGTAGCCATATACCTCCTGGAGACTTATAGACATGGCTTCTGGTTTCTACCCTGCATACCACATATCCCTTACTCTGACCCAGTCAGTACTCCCTCACTCTGTCTCTCCCTCCCAGCCACATGCTCCCTCACTCTGACCCATCCTCCCAGCTACATACTCCCTCACTCTGACCCTCCCTCCCACCAACATACTCCCTCATTCTGACTGTCCCTTCCGCCAACATACTCCCTCACTCTGACCCTCCCTCCCTCCCACCAACATACTCACACACTGTCTCACTTCACCCCCTCCACATAATAGTCTCTCCCACTCTTTCTCTTCATCTCCCTGTCTCCCAGCCACATATTCCTTCACTCTCTCTCTCCACTTCCCTCTCCCCCAGCGACTTCTTAAATCTCTTCCTCCATATCTCTCCCTCCCTCCCAGTCACAAACGCTATCCCTCCACCTCCCTCCTTCCCAGCCACACATACACACACACACACACACACACACACACACACACACACACACACTTCGAATAGAGAGGACGTCAGGATTTTGAGAAAGGAAACTCACAATTAATCAAAACAGTTCGCAATGAATGTGGGACCTTCACCATGTAGGATCCTTGGGGTGATTAATCGTCGTAAAAATCTATTTCTTTTTTTTATTTTTTGTTTGTCTTCTTAGTTTCTTAGTTTCCTAGATAACTGTGTTATCCTCTTACACTATAGCCTCAATACCATGTTTGTGCATCTTGGTATAAATGCTTTGCTCAATACATGATTATTTTTTCCCCCTAAAGCTAAAAGTTTATGACCTGCGACACATCCTGAAGACTTAAGCATCTTAGCCATTACAAACCTGCAGTGCTCGTAGCAGTACGAGGCCCCAGGACGAGTGTGGGCATCAAGGATTGCTTCATCACCTTCTTCAGCAGGTTCTCCAATCCTGGGTCGTCGCTGACAAACGGCCCGAGCATCAGCAGGCAATGGCCCAAGTGCTGCGTCACCACCTGCTCCACAGCCTCCAGGGTAGCATCCAGTATGCTAGTGCGTGAGGTATTCGGGCCAGAGCTCCTCCGCGTCAGGCTGCTGTCTTGTGTCATTTGTCTCCTCGCCACGGTTCTCCGAAGTAATCCACGGGACGGCTTACATACGGGTAATGCCCGTGTGTGGAGCATCATTTCGGGGGAACTTAGTTCTCCTCGTCCGGTGTGATCCTTGCTAAAGACGATGGCATGTCTCTCCGGGTTGGAATGATTTGCGACAGCCAGTAAAGTCTTATCGCCAGAACCAATTAACATCGTTCTATTCAGAGAGTGGATGTAGCGGGCCGAGGTTAACACAGCCACCCACACCACGACCATTCCCGCCAGACTCATATCGTCTGTGTAGCTCGACTCTTGTCTACCAGCGTGTCCCGGTGGATTCATACGTTCCTGCTGTTATATCAGCGTGTCTCTCCGGCCTTCACGGCTGCGCAGATGGAGGCAATATGGAGTCTGTCGTATGCTGTGCTTAAACGAATCAATCAGTCACTCGTTCAGTCATGTACATTCCTGATGTGTCAAATGGGTGGTTACTGATGTATTTTGTGAGGTGTGTCTGAGGCAGGTGAAGAGATACGGCTTGTCTCTCAGTCCCCCGGACGTGCGAATGTGGAAGATGAGGGAGTCCATTATCCTTGAGTCTGTCGACTCTTGGTTCCCCAGACTGACCTTCCATGGCCCAGGCTGTAACTCGCTCACTAACATGATCGAAGTGGGTGACCAGCATGATCGAAGTGGGCGACCAGCATGATCGAAGTGGGCAACCAGCATGATCGAAGTGAGTGACCAGCATGATCGAAGTGGGTAACCAGCATGATCGAAGTGGGCGACCAGCATGATCGAAGTGGGTGACCAGCATGATCGAAGTTAGAGTGTTTTTGTTTACGATGTTCTTTTAACACTCCAAAACTGAACCTCACACCTGCCAATCTACTTACCTCCTAATCTGAAACTCACACATGCATAAGTACTTACCTCCAAAACTGAATCTAACGTCTGCCTAATTGCTTACTTGCAAAACTGAACTTCACACCTGCTTAACTACTTACTTCCGAAACTGAATTGAGCCTCTGCGTAGCTACTTACCTCCAAAACTTAACCTTACACCTGCCTAACTACTCACCTTCATAACTAAACCTCACACCTGCCTCACTAGTCCACTAGTCACCTCTGGAAGTGATTCTCCTCACACCTGCCTCAACACTCACCTCCCACCCACACCTGCCGTTACTCAGAGAAGCCTTCATGTCGTCCTCAAGAAGTCATGGCGCCATTAATCATTCCAGATCTGTGAAAGTCATGAGACTCTTTCAAACGAGGATCCCATCATCCAGCCAGTCGGGTGGTAAGATGCAAAAATCTTTTTTTATACATATTCGCCAGTTCCCGCGTTAACGAGGTAGCGTTAAGAACAGGGGACTGAGCCTTAGAGGGAACAGTTTTAGACTTCGAAACGCAACTTATAAACATCATTGCAGTACAGAGTGAAAGTATATTTACAATAGTGCATGTCGGATAAAGTATTACAAGAATGAAATTTTATTCATACATTAAACGCTGAAAGAAAGAGGCAATCTGCAAAAACTAATAATGATTTACCCATAAGTGATAAATGATATGATAACATTCAAATACAACAATCTCATCTTAGAACTTCATTTACCGCTCGTTTAACAGATGGAAGTATGCGGCACTCTTTTAGTCCACAACTGTTTCTGCTCCTTTCAGGTGAGCTTTCCTGTCTTTGTGGTCCTTGGTCCATGACTCCCTGTTTTCCTTACTGAGCTCGAGTGCACGACAGCATGACCTCCTCATCATGAGAATATTACATACTTACAAAAAATACACCTTACACTGGTACTTTTCAGTGTTCTACTAAGCTTATACTAAAAATCATAGGAAATGGTCAATCACTTGTCGGATGTTGGAATATTTTTCGTTTTTTTAATCATTTTTAGACGTGATATTTTTTTGTATACTTTGGATTTATAATTGATAGACTGTTTAGTGTTCTATAAGATGATCAACTTTTTAGTCGAATTTCAATTCATCCGTTTTTGTTCAAATTCATTGGGATTTGTGTGTAGGTTTATTAGATATATACATTTACTTATCATTTACATATAATCAAATATTCTTGACATCAAATCTATCTTTCCAATATTGTTTGATATTCTGTCCATTCTTGGTTTTGAGACGATGAAACGAGGGCGTTTGGAAACGTAAACATGATGGTCCTAAGTACACTCGTGTTTATGTTCATACGTCTGCACTTCCCACGAAACAAGCCGATGGAGAATAT